>VCHN02000014.1:64897211-65059560 GCA_007115665.2 Sequoiadendron giganteum | reverse complement strand
TTGTGTTATTTTGTTCATAGGACTGAAACTAAAACCCTCACACTTCTCCAATTTATGGGCTCAAACCATGATGTTCAATGGCATTATTTGTTAAATGAAAGGACCTTTGTGTATCTTGTTCATCATTTTCTAGGTTTGCAACACCCACCATGGCCGTGGCCATTATCTCTAATACCTCAATTTTATGAGAGCTCCAATGTTGGCACGAGCTCGAAACATTATTTTCTCCTTTTGTATTTGCATTTCAATTAAAACCCTCATATGAGCATTTGTATTTAGGATGAAAAATACTCTTGAGGCCGCGGCCATGGCTGTAATTCTTGTTTTCTTGTAGCAAAAAACCACCATTTGATGTATGGTAATTCTGCTGAAAACCTCGTAAAGAAATGGTCCTCTCAAATTATTTATTCAAAATCATTATTAACTTGAAATTTTGGATCAAGACCCCAAATGGGTATCACCTTTTGATAGGAAAAATAATGCTTCACTGTTTCATTGTTGTGATAATAAACAAGACTATTCTTTCTTTTATTTGTGCTCCTTATAGCAGTTCCTATAGCAAAAGGAATCCTGTAGCTCCATACATGATAGAAATTGAAAATTATGCTACTCTTAATGCAAATTAAATGAGTAGTTGTAAATGGTTTTACCCTTCAACCTTGCATAAAAAATGAAACATACAAACTTCACCATGATGGAAAAATCTCATTTTGTAGCTTGATTTGTGAATCCCATATGTATGCCTATTCACTATCACCATTCATGAACACGAAACACTTGCTGCACCAGAGAAGAACATATTGAAACAATATGAATAAATATGAACAAAACATCATATGGAAAAAAAAATGCACTCCATTTGACAGTATTAAAACTTTTCAATATGGAAATTGATGCATTTCATTTAATTTTGTTTCTGAATTGAGCTCATTGTTCACTCATATTTTTCACTTCATTTCTCTCAGATTTGACTGTTATGAGTGGCCAATGATCTTAAAGCTCTTGATAGCTGAAAAAATTGTTTTCATTACTTTTTGACTAGTTCATATGAGCATGATGATTGTATTTCTTTACTTAGCTTCATTTGTATGTTTAAGGGGAAGCATGTCGAGCTCTACCCTTGTGGGAGCCTGTTTTACTCCACATGTCATTATGTCTTCATGAAATGATCAGCTACATAGATTTTCCTATACTTGCACATGGAAACAAACAGTAATAGCATAAAATAATGAAGTTTAAAAAAACTCATGATGTTGCATTTGTAGTCCTCATTATACTCCTTCATATTCATTTAGTTGATTCCATGCATTGAAAGCAATGAATTATATCTTTGCTGGTAGAGTACATAGTGTAGTCCATATTCGGAGCTTTAACAGTCCCTTTTACATGATGTAGGTTTACTCCAAAGCGGTGGTGAGGATAGGGCAGCAGAAAAAAACCAACTGAAGACACAAACAGACAATGATGGATATGCCCTACGTTATTTGCTTCTTTCATTATCTTTAGTTGTATTATTCATTCCTTAAATGAACATTTTTTGCTATCTCCACGGCTTGTGTGGAACCTTCATTTCTTCTTTTCATTTTCATTCTGAAAAGAAATGTAATTTATTTCAATCTTGTACAATCATTTGTATTTGGAAAACAAACGAAATACTAAAATGTGAACAACATTGTGAAATAAATGAAAGCAATAATTTTTCTTTAATCATTTATGTATTATGCTTTATACTTCATTTATGTTGCAAAGCATTGAGTAACTTTGAAACTCTATTCACTAAAAATGTTTGCATAACTGAAACTTGATAAATCTAATGCAAAAAGCACTTAAATAAATGGATAAATCAAACTAAAATTTCACTTTAAAATAAAAAAAACTAATCAACACTGTCAATTGAGCTGTACTGAAAATTGGTAAAATTTTGGCAATTTCTGCTAAATTCTTGCTTGCTAAGAATTAGATCGGTTGCCTTCAATACTCCATTGGGCACAGAGTCAAATCTGCCCCTTCATGAAACTCAAAAACTAGAACTGTAATACTCAAAACAACAACAAAACAAAATCAAATAGTACTGAAAGCAAACTAACAGGCTCTGACGGCCAACCAAACATGGGCAACAATGCTTAGGGAAAGAAAAAAATAAAATGAAATGTAAGTGAAGCAGTTATTATAGCAACTACTCTACTATTCGCAAAGATAGTACTTATCTTAGAGGCAATGCTTGAGGTGCATCCCATTAACTAGAATAGACAACACCTCTCTAGTCAACATAGAAAGTTGGAAAGTGTTGTGTTCCTTGCACTTCGTGATCACATAAGGCCCATCCCAAATTGCATCGAATTTGGAATGTCGTCTAGTTTTACTTTTATAATCATTCCATTTAAACACTAAATTGCCAATGATAAAATCTAGTTGCCTTTCCCTTTTATGAAAATAAATTTGTATCTGAGCTTGATGTAGTTCAAGTTGCCTCAATGTTTCCTTGATCTCTTCGAGCTCCATTAGCTATGTGAATCTCACTTCAAGAGGTTGTTCATCCAACAATTCCAATTCTTTAACAAAAATCAAGGTTGGTAACTCAATGGAAATAGGTAACTTAGATTCCTTTCCATAGGCAAGTACATAGGGAGAAAAACTAGTGGCTCTTTTAGGAGTCACCCTATCAACCCAAAGGGCTAACTTAAGCTTTTCATGCCATGTTTTTTGATTATCCTCTATAGTTTTCTTGATTATTTGGACCAAGTTCTTGTTTGTAGATTCTACCTACCCATTACCCTGCGGGTAATAGTTAGAAGATATTTTTTAGAAAAATATTATTCCTAACTGACTAGACAAAAATATTCAAACCAATAAAGGCTAAACCATTGTCAAAGATTATTGAATCTAGGGTACCAAATCTCGACACTAAATCTTGATAGAAATTAAGCACAAAAGTCTCGTTTGCTTCTTTTACAGCAACAACTTTGGTCCACTTAGTGAAATAATCCATTGTAGTAAGGATCCACTTATGAACCATGCTTGAAGGTGGGTTGATTGGTCCAATGAAGTCTAAACCCCACTTGGAAAAATGGTTGCTCCACTTGAATGGGATGTAGAGGTAGGGCTGCAAGCCTCTATTTTCCAGAAAATAAAGCACACTTCTCACATCTTCAAACCCAAGCAATTGCATCTTTAAATAGATCTGGCCAATAATAACCACCCCGCATGATCTTAAGGATTTTTTTTCTTACCGCAAAGTGGAATCCTGAAGGCCCATCATGAAACTCTTCTAACAGCTTGTCAACTTGACCAAGCTCAATACATCTTAATAAAACACCTTGAAAATATCTCCTATAAAGGATACCATCAATAATAGCATAAGGAATGGCTTGTAATCTATAGTACCTTCTTTTTGCTTTTTCCAAGCCTTTGGGACACTCACCAATCTGAAAATAGTGTATCATTTGTTGCACCCAGGTAGCATCAGGAACTGAAACAACAACTGTATCATCATTATTTAATACTATATCAACACCTTCAGCTTCTTTTAAGTTGTTGTTCGCTGTATTTTCTGCAATTTGTTCACAAAAACCCTTGCTCGTGACAAGATTAGTCACCTTAACATCAATATAAAATTCCATAACCTTTGTTATCCAACCAACACATTTATCATTAATATCTTCATTAAGTAAGAAATCCTTGATAGTCAAATGAGAAACTAATAACTGAATTATGTTATTGGATAACATATACCTGAACCTTTTGAGGCTTCATACAAAAGCAAAAACATGTTTCTCAATGAAAGAATACTTCACCTCATAATCGTGTAATACCTGGCTGAAGAACGCCATAGGCTACTGCAAGCCTTTGTCGTTTTGTTGGCACAACATGGCTGAAATAGTATCAGCCCCTCCAAAAGCGTAAAGAATAAAATCCCTGCAATAATTTGGGTTAACGATGGTAGGGACAACTGCAAGGGCTTCCTTTATCTACTCAAATCTCCTCTTACCTTCTCTGGTCCAACTAAAAGGCATATTATTTTTAAGCATAGCAGTGAGAGGTTGTAGCAAAGCAACAATATTGGATATGAACCTCCTTACAAAATTAATCCTCCCAAGAAATATTTGTAAGCCTTTCTTCTAGGTTAGTAATGGTAACTCAAGAATAGCAAAAACTCTCTCAAGGTCTATAGAAATACCTTGCCTTGAGATGATATGTCCAAGGAGTTTACCTTTGTGCACAGAAAAAATACACTTTGGATTGAGAGATATTCCAAATTCTCTACATCTTTTGAAAATCTGATTTAAATGCTCAAAA
Organism: Sequoiadendron giganteum; assembly: GCA_007115665.2. NCBI lineage: Eukaryota > Viridiplantae > Streptophyta > Pinopsida > Cupressales > Cupressaceae > Sequoiadendron > Sequoiadendron giganteum. Next base: position 65,055,264 of record VCHN02000014.1, on the reverse strand, counting down.
TGTTCATTAACATTTTTGGAAAAAATAGTAATATCATCTAAATATACTAGAACAAATTTATTCATGAGGTTGTGGAAAGCCATGTCCATTGCTCACTGAAATTTTGATCCAACATTGGATAAGATGAAAGGTGTCTTTTTATAGGCCATGGTGCCCCATTTGGTTGTAAATGTTGTCTTGAACTAGTCTTCTTGGTTTACCAAAATCTGATTATAACCTCAGTACCCATCCAACAAAGAAAATCTGTCAAAACCAGAAACCACTTGCAAAATTTGTTCCATGGAAGGAAGTGGATAATGATCTTTTAGGGAAGCTTTATTCAAATCTTGGAAATCAACACAAAATCTAATCTCCCCACTTTTCTTTCTAATTGGAACTAAATTAGATACCCAAGACATATTCTTAATTGGAAAAGTAATTCCACTCTCAAATAACTTATTTAGTTCAACCTTCATAAGGTGCTCTAACTTGGGATTAAGGGGCCTATATTTTTTCCTTACTGGCTTTGCATCAGGCTCTAATTCGATAGTATGTTGGGCTAATTCTGGATCAAAACCCCTCAAGTCTTTGTATTCCCAAGAAAAAATGTCACTAAATTCCTACCATAATGAAATGAAAGCATTTTTCTCTTCCTTTGTACATACCTTTCCCAATTTGAGCATTTTACCCTTGAAAATATCGATTGCCTCATAGTATTCTTCATTGATAGTCATGCTACACTTATCTTTTTGTACCTGATCATCTAAGTTAAAAAAAGATTCCAAGGTCACCAATCCTTTTGGCAGCTTGTTTTTCTTTAACTACATAATATGGCTATCATATTACTGTTGCCACTTTTGTTGGTTTCCATCTGCAAACTCAGCTTCAGCAATTAAGAAGCTCACAATCTACTCATCATTGTAAAAAACCTACCAACTCACATTATTTCCAAGTACAAAAGGTCTGACTATAATTTTCACATACTATCATGCCTCTACCTTGTGAATCTCATTCAAAATATCAAATTGGGCTCCTATGGTAGCGAGCCTATCTTCATGCTTATTTTCATTTCTAGGAACTGAAAGAATATTAAAAGCATCAAAAATTTCTATCAAATCCCATACTTGATGTTTATAATTTTTAAGTGAGTCATTCTTTGCAGCATTCATATTCCTTTCTTGATTCACTATTAATTTTGAATCACCATAAAATCATAGGCATTTAATACCTCTCTTTTGGGCCCATTCTAGGCCATGCACTAGTGCCTCATATTCAGCTGTATTATTTGTACAACCGAATGCAAACTTGAAGGCTGAATAATACTTGTTTCCATCTGGTGAAATCAGCATGGCTCCACCACTAGTGCCCACACTACATCTCAAGCCATCAAAGTAAAGCTTCCAAATCTTAGCTTCCTTCTTTGCAGGCTACTCTTCCTCTCTAATCAGATTGGGGATAAAAACATCAGGTTCATGAATCATATAAAACCCTAATCCTATCTCATCAGTGTGTTGGAAAGGATCAAGCTCGTGATCTTCGGCTTCCCACTCATCTAGATTCACACTTTCTATAGGGGTGTTGTGGTCTAAGTTCATGGATTGCTCCTCCAGTCCATGGGCAACGTAGAGGTTAGCATTTATAGGACTCAGAACATATGGCTCGATAGGGTCTTTAGCTAGAGGTTCAAACTTTATGGTTACTTTCGTACCATATCTTGTTCTATAGAGCATATGAGACCAATCAGAAGACAAGAAACCACCTAGTTTGGCTGTAAAATCTCTTGAGAGGCAAATGGAAAAATTGGACAGCAGGTCAATAACATGTATGTTCTGATGGATTGCAAAATTCGAGGATGCATGAAAAGTAAGGGCTAGATTCTTAATTATACTAGTAGTTTTAATAGTAGATCCATCCAACTGAACTATGCCTTTCTAGGAGTTAGGCTCATAAACAAGACCTAGTTTATCAGCTAAGTTGTTAGGCATACCTGAGCTACTCACACCATAATCAACCATATAGTTATGTACTATTTTATTATTGTGCAGTTTTTTCCCACACACTCCACTGAAAGTAGGGAACCTCATTATATCTTTTTGGGTGTCTTGGCCTTTCTATTTTGGAGTTTTTCTTGCTTGGGCATGTGCTTTGATGTCCATCCTATCGGTTGGAATGGCCCATTTGTGATTTATATTGAAGACCTTAGGTTCTGGGTGCATTTCAGGTTTTTCGCTGTGTTCGGGAAAATCCACCCTGGCTGGACTTTTCCGGTTTCCCTTTGGTGCTCGGTAACAACTTCTTTTGCTTAAGTCTAGGGAAATCCGTCAAGTCCGGATTTTTCCAAAGTCCATTACTCTGTCAGATTCCTAGATTTTGGTCTTGGTCATCTTGATGATCGCATTAATGGTGATTGCATGACTTTTGGGGCAACGTTATATTGAGTTTTGGGTAGCAATTTTCCATTTGAGTTTGATTATTTACTTTCCATTTGAGTGTGGACTGTTGGAGCTTGAGGTGTGTTGTTAGATCATGCATTTGGAAGAAATTTCGAGTGTTGCATTCGGATTTCTTAAGCGTTATTCATTTTTTGCTCGTGCTTGAAGATTGTTTGTTGGTATCCTTGGTTTCGGTTCCTTCTATTCTCATGGTATGTAGATATTCTCTCTTCCTCTTTTGGTTTTGATGCTTTATTGTATCTGCTTTCATGTCTAACATTGCTTCATTCTTGCTTCAATGTGCGTGTTTTTTTCAAGGCTTGCTTGCATTTTCCATGAATTTCCTATCCTTATTTGCAAGCAAGTTGTGCCTGAGCTTTTTCATGCTTTCATGGTAGAAGGTTTAGGTTTCTTGACCTAGGGCATAGCTAATCCCTTTCAATTTTTTGAGAGGTGAGTTTTAAATATGTGGTTGATCTATTGGAGGTGTAGGTCAAGTCATTGTCGAGCTGCGGGCTCTTAGTATGTGTCCATTTGATCTATTTGAGTGAGGATGAGAGAAACGTTGATATGTTCGGGTTTTCATTGCCTTCTCAGAATTCTGCCTTTGCTGGATTTCCCCAAGTCTACCTATTTCTCCTTTGTTTTTTGTATTTTTCTATTAAATCTAGACTTTTGCTAGCCTCTCGAAATTTCGCTTCCTCTGAATTTTCCCGGTGTTCGTTGCTTAGTCATTTTGCTGAATTTGTGCTTTCATAATAAATTGGTCTTGATTCTGCTAAAATCCGCGTCGTTGGGATTTTCTCAGATGTTTTGTGCTTCCTTTGTTTTCCCAGATTGTTGAAACTGTTGCTGTTTTCGGGGATTTCCATATCTGGCGGATTTTTCTAAAGTTTTGTGGGAATGAAGAGTTTGATGATTACATGAGGAATTTTCTCATTGATGATTTATTTAGATGATCAAATGAACTTATGCTAAGTAGTTTGAAGTTATTCCTTGGTTACATTGATTGATTGAAATGATTATGTGGGGTTTGAATGGTTGTATTGCTGGATTCCGCCTAGTCTGAATTTCCCTGGAATTCCTCTCCAAGTCTGGATTCCGCAAAGAAGGCTAAATCCCAAAATTTGAGATAGTTGATTTAATATGGATTTTTGACACTTGTTGTTTATCTTGGATCTCATTTTGGTTGTCTTCACTTGTTTGCAAGCAAGATCAAAACAAGATGTTGATGGGCAAGGCAAGGGAAAGGCCATTGATCAAAATGCAGAAGGCTTGCTATCTTTGAGGAAGAAAAGGTAATGATGGACATAAAGAGTAAGATTCCTGAGAGCAGATTGACATCTGTCTAGATAGGAATTACTGATACCAATTTGGGTATGTGGGAATATGAGGAGTTCAAGGCTAAAATGGTAGCACCGAACCTTCCTTTGCTGGCTAGAAGAACTTTAGAGTCTGGGTTAGCACATGTAGTAGGTTTCTCATCCACAATACAATGCCATGAGTTGGTGCTTGAATGTGCCAAGAATTATGACAAGGGAACATGAAGGATAATTGGCCCCTAGGGAAGGATTGTGGAAAACTTTGACCCTGTGTCCATTGCTAAGACTTTTGATATACCTGATAGGTCACATGTGGTGGCCTTTGATATGGATACAACAAAGAAATACTATGAGGAGAATGTGGTTAAGTCCCAGCAAGTGATCAATTCTTGGTTGGAGAAGCCCAAGTCCCACTTCTCCAAGCTGTCGAAATAGCTATTTAGACTTAAATTCAAGAGGGAATACTATAATGTCATCACTCTCCTCAATAGGCTGGTAGGGCTGAAGAGTGCAGGGGTATTCGAGAGCTGGATGTTCATGTCATTGCTCGGATGGAGAAGGGAATAGATTACCATTGGGTAGGTGCCATAAGTGCAGTAATCCATGAGTAGATGTGTAATGTCTTGCAGACCAAAATTTTCACCATGACTTCCTACTTGGTGTATGCATTGGAAAGATTCCACCCATATAAAGGGTTGAGCACTAGCGGTATATTCAGACAGGATGCAATCTATGAGGTGTATCCATAGTTGCACCTAGGAGGAGGTAGCTATAGAAGGGAAAATGATGCATTTACTATATATATTACCAGGTTGCTGTAGGGTACAGAGCATGTGAGGATTTTAGACAAGGCCAAGGAATTGATAAAGAGATATGGGGCATGGTTCATCCATTTCCCCACTTTATCCTACATTAGGATTGATGGTTGTCAAAGGGCTCCCTATAGACTCCCAAGGTACCCAATTGACCATATTATACTGTTGGAAGTCACTAGGAAAATTTGTGACTTTGATGTGATTGTGAAGGGAGATAAACATAAAATAGGGTTTGGGAATGATTTCCCCTTGAAGATAGGCACAAATGAGGTCTCCCCTTCCATCTAGTCATCTCATGCTTCTGAAGAGGAGATGAGTAATTTTAGTCGCTCTTTCCATTCTAAGAGGGCAAGGTTTGATATTACTGGTGAGGCAGAAAAGAAGGCCAGCAGGGAGTACAACCACAAAGACAATATTAAAGATTATTGGGCTAACCTTGGTGATGAATTTGATGTAAGGAAGAAATTCTCCAGGCTGCCAGTAGACTTAGTAAGGTTATATAATATAAAGGCTATTCCTGACCAAGTGGAAGAGGATGGAAATCTGATTTAGGGCCATATCTTCAAGGCTGTGAAGGACAAACCACTTGGAAAGATTGACTAGTTGGAGGAAGAAAAGATAGAGTTGGAGAAAATTATGACTCCTATGATTAAGTACCCCAAAATGTGGCCGAAGCAAAAAATGCTAGAATTAGAAAGTGAAGATGTCCAGTGCACCTATGATTTGATGGGAGACTTGGAGTCTCATACTGCTTCTACGGAATGACATGAACAAGATCCTAAGGGTAAGGCCAAGGTGGACTCTCCCTTCAAAATTAAAGTTAGGGATGTTCAAATTGAAGAGGTAGCAGATGTGGGTAAACAGAGAAAGCCTATTGCCAAGAAGAGAAGGCATGTTTCGAGGAGAGGGGCTAAGAAGGATAAAGAAGAAAAGGAAGAAGTGGATGTTACTGCTCCCTTGACAAAGAGAAGAAGACTTGTGAGGTTGTCACAGAAGCAGGAGGAGGCTACCAAGATTGATAAGGAAGTTGAGCCACCTGTGGTGGAAGTAGAAATTTTGGGGGAAAGAACCCAGGTATACATGAGAAGGTCAAGTACTCCTTCCCCAAAGGATGCTACAATAAAGGAGGATGTTCTTATGACTGCTCCTATCATTGAATAGGAGAACATTTCCCCTCTTCAAGAAACTGGTAGTGTGCTAGAAGAGCCAAGGAAGGATGAAGATCCTAAGGACTTGGGTGAAGAAGAACTACAGGAAGGAGACCTCTATAATCCAAAAGTAGAAATTGATAGGGTAATCCAGTCTCCCTTGGTAGCCTATGTGGATTCACCTACAAAAGAGAAATTGGGAAAATCCCCTCAACGGGAGGAGATACCAGCTAAGATCCCTTCACTAGCATAGGTTATAGAGGAGCAGTCTCTAGAGAAGGAGGATCCAACTGAGGGAATCCCTAATGTGCCTAGTATTGAGAAGGATGTACCTAATGTCTAGCAGGAGGAGGATAAATAGGATAAATTTCCAACCGAATCCACTATTCTAGGCTAGCTGGATAGAGAATTAAAGAGTAAATTGGTAATAGTGGAGGACACTCCTCCCAATTGGGATGACCTAATGGCTAACATTGGGAAAGGAAAAAATAAGAAGAAAGCTAGGGTTGTGTCTAGGATTGAGAGGGATGGATCAGGCAACAGGGTGGCTCATGTTGCTACCCTTGCTCTAGACAAGGATAGAGATGATGTGACTACAAAGGACTATCATGTGCAGACCATTGATTGGGAGCATGCTTCTATGGAGCAAGACATTAAGGAGTATGAAGGCTCCAGTGCTGTAATTGTAGGAAGATTGAAGAAGGAGGTACAAACTAGGAATGAGTTGGAGAGGGAGAATGATAAATTGAAGAGATACTTGCAAGAGTAGATGAAACCCTTGTAGTCCATTGGTTCTTCCTCCTCTACAATAGGTTTCTTGCCTCAAGAAACAATCTCTGAATTTGAGAAGATGAAAGGCACTACACATGCCACAGTTGGTTGGTTGCAGGGAGTTCAAACCAAAGGAGATGGTGCCATCAAGGATATCTTGTCGACTACAGGGGATGCCATGAGGTTAGTGGATTGGCTAAAGACTATTCTGGCCCAAGACAAAGAGGACATTGATCTCCTATTGAAGAAAATAAGAACAATCATGGAATACATAGAGGATAAACTAGTGAAAAGTGGGATTCTTTCTTTCCCAAGGGTTTCTGAACCTTGGGAATGGTTCAAGATCTTGCAGATTAGGCAAAGGGCCTTGAAGAAGATTCATAAATAAGGGAAGAAGATTGAGGACACCTTGTTTGGTATTCATGATAAGTGCATCTCATTCTTTGAAATTATGACAGAGAGGAAGAAGTTCTCTCTAAAGAATCTCAACTTGGAACAACTTAGGAAATAGTGGAGAGATGTCTACTCTCCAGTCAGTGAAGGTCTAGTCACTGAACATCAGCTACATGATGCTATAACCTATATTGTAGTTATTGATAGGTATTTAACAAATAGGGCTGATTGGGATGGTACAGTGAGGTAGGAAAGAGATGACATCAAGTCTCTTGAAAAAAGAGTTAGGGTTTTTCTTGTACCACCTATTGCCGAATTGGACAAAGTGTTGCTAGCAGTGCATGGTGAAGTTGAGTGTGCTAAAGACAAGGATGGGAAGTAGTTATATAGGGCTACATCAAATTTTGTGCTTCCCATTATCCATATGCATTGGGCCAACCTTTTGAGACCCTAGGCTGACTTGGATGAAATTTGTGCAAGTTGCACATTTCATGTTGTATTCGAATATCTTTTGAGGTTGACCTATTGTATGCAATTTATTATTATAAAACTCTTATTTGGGCCGACCTATCTTGGGGGTTCTCTATAAATTGGGCATGTTGCCTCATTTTTAGAGATAGATAGAATATATAGAATAGAATATAGATGAATAGAAGTAGCCCATAAAAGTAGAGATTTCATATTTGAGCGAATTAGAGTTTTTCTTCAAGCAAGTATTGTAACAGAAGACTAGAATTTTTGCCATTTTCGATGATTTAAATAGGGATATTGTTATTTGGTATCTTTCTTGTGTTAAGTTTTATTTGGCATGGTTACTTTTGTTCTATCTTTAAAATTTCTTGGGTTTATTGTTAGATAGTTTGGTGATGCTTAGGGTTTAATGCTCGGAATGTTTGCAGTGATCTCTAGTCCATACTTTTTGCAGTTAGCTGCTTTGAAAAATTAGCCTGGACTTAAAATTGTGCTTAGTTTAGTTATGAATGTTTGTTCATTTCAGTTGCAATAGGATTGTTTTGAATGAATGTTTATGATTTGAAAATCTTAAATACCTCAGAAGTTTGCACTATTCCTGTGAGATTGCAGATTTATCTGGGTCAAACAGAAAGTAGTTTATGAGAGATTGGTCCATCTTGAGCATCTTATTTTCTGGCATTATCAGTCTTAGGATTAGAATTAGTCTTAGAATTATCTTTGAAACCTTTATCTTTTGTTATTTATTTTTTATCTAAGTTAAATTAAGGGTTTAAAGTATCAATTCATTGTTTAGATCTGATAAATTCAAAGTCTAGTATTTTCTTGTAGTAAAGTCCCTTTGTGATTACTAGAATTTTCACATTATCTCTGAGTTGTTTTGTTGCATTGTCAAGACCTGACATTAGAGACCTTGGGGTTATCTCTTTGTTCATAGAGATTTTCCTTTCAAGAGAGATAGGATATCATATTTTGTCTGAGTTGTTGCTGTGCAGAAAATACGATCAACATTTATCACCAATAATCAAACTCAAATAAAATGGAGGAGGTACATCTTGAGTTTTCTATTCATTTTTCACTTCTAGGCTATTTGCAAGCACAAATTTAGCATTCCTTTGATTAGCATTGTCAGAAATAGAAAGCTCAGCCAAGGCATCCTACAGCAAGCTCTTTTGACCTGAAATATGCAATACATCCAAAACTGACATGCTAATAGTGGCCTTCTTGAGATGCTCAATGACATTGAAAGAAATAGGGCTTACCTTTTTCTATCCCTTAGCAACATAAGTGTCACTTCCTTTTTGCAAAGGCTGCAATTGCATCTTAGACTACTCCTTCCTAGGTACTTCTTGGCCTCTTTGTAGAATCTACACCTTAGGTTGTGTTGTAGAAGTAACATGGGGTGAAGAAACATGCAACTTGTCCTTAGTAGATTGTTGTTGTATGTTTCTAGCTTAATGCCCCAAATCCATAGCCCTCTTTTTTGATATGGTATTGGCTGAAACAGGGGAATTTTTCTAATCTTGACTATTCATGCCACAAAACTCAGAACTCTACCAATTTGGCAAAGAAACTTCAAAACTCTCTTGTTGTTCTTGATTCTAAATTGGAACACTCTTTGGACCAGCATAGTTGTTTTGTACCATTAAGGTTTGATTTCTCATGTCGTTCACACATGCTAACTAGTTATGGGGTTGATTGCATGGATAACACCACTTGCAATCTTGGGCAATGTTGTTCTGTGGTACAAGTTCTTTTGACAAACTAGAAGTGTTCAAATTTTAGGGATGGAAAGGTCTAGGATTAAATTTCTTTCTTTGGCCTTGATATTCAATCTAAAAAGGGGCCTATTAGGTTGATTCTATTGATATGGGGCTTGGTAAGGCTTATGTTCTTGGCCAACTTGCTTTTTAATGTTCACTACATCATTTCCAAAAGTCTTTAGTATATTTTTTATCTCTTGAAATTGCTGGGATTGGGCTGGAACAATAATTTCTTGAGTTGCAATATGATAACCTATTATTGGAATAGGGGGAACAATAGCTAGGGGTGGTAAAGATGCGGTCATAGGCAACTAGATTTCAGGAAACAAAGGCATAAGAGGCCTAGGGGCGATTTCCCCAGCTTGAATAAGACAATTTTCTACTCTAATGGTGATGTCGAAAGCATTAGGGACTGTGTGACCATCCATAGATTAGATCATTACTGAAATCTGGTTATTCAAGGCTTTTAAGAAAAATAGAAAAGCATGATCTAGTAAAGGTTTTACAGTTAAAGGAATTTTTTCCTTGGTCCTTTGGAATCGGTAGTTGAAATTGGCCAAGTGCTCATGCAATGCTCTCTTGATTGTACTTAACTACTCTAATAGGAACAAATGATCTGATTTATCAACAAAATATTGGTACAAGCCATCACCTAATGCATCCCATGTTGTGATTGAGTTCACCGTGAGACCTCTGAACCATTGCAAAGCTTTACCCTTAAGTGACACACCCAAGAGCCTTAGTGCCACGTTATCTTGAGTGATATTGTGAACCAAGCACAATGTGGCCACATCTCAAATATGTTCAATGGAAGTAGTTTTATCTTCTCTGGTAAAGTATGGTAGACTCTCGAAAGCTATCACCGGAATATCATCATAATGTGCCATATTTAATAGGTTGCTCCCATTAAAAGGTGCAAAAGCATGTTGTCTTTCCATTGGTGGTGCTTGTGCTATGGGAACATGACTTCCTAGCACCATAACTATTTGACTAAAAACTAGAGGTGTGGATTTTGACCTCCCAGGTGTATCAAATAATCTCTTAGTTGCTTTGCCTCTCCTTCATGGTGGGGACAACTGCAGATTCTCGGATGGGGTAGAACTTGATCTTTTCTGTACTTTTCTCATGCGCGGGATGCACTAAGTCTGCATGCAAAATAAAAAATGAAGTCATCAGTTATATGTAATAGACATCCAAAAGGTTGAATAAAACTGCTACATACACCAAACAACAATAAAAAAAACTTGAAACTTCTCTAAAATTAACTTTCAGGGTCCCACCGGGTGTGCCAAAAACTATTATCAATCAGATATGCACCCTATGCTAAACTCGCAAAAGACTTAACTATCTATTGACACATGGAAATATTCTTCAGATGTGGGTGATCTGTGTGAAAAAGGAATCTCTAGAGTGAGTTGGTTCTCCAAATGATATTTTCTACTCTAAATGATTTTCTGGGAAGAGGGATAAAAACATAACCGAAAAGATAACTTAAATCTAACACATGATTAACTAGGAATGATGAGATTCAAACAACACTACTCACAACAATCTCTTTGTCATAATAGTTCTCACAATCTCATTTGGCACATACTTTCATCAGTAATTTGTATGAAGATCTATAACTAGATACAACACGCAACATGAAACTATACAATTCTAAACACAAATTCACAACAACAACACATAAAAGGATTCAAATTGAATCACAAAGACATCAAATTTCTTATTATGAAATGAGACAAGAACTGAGAAGAAGAACTTTGTTGCTTTATTGAGACTGAAAGAGTATTTTGTCTAAAATCTGAGTACAAAACTACTTACAAGACTCTCTGCATGAACAAGAGAGGAAGAAGCAAAAATTTGATTGAGAAAAACCCTAATTTTTTCTCCTAAATAAAACTCTCCAAACTCTTATCCAAGCTCAAGAGAAAATACCAAAAAAAAGCATCCAAAACTGCTCCATAATGAATAATAAAAGTGGAAACCTCACTTTCTGCATCTCCATCCAAAAGGCTTCTAAAAAAAAGCTCAACCTGCTTTAAAAGCAAAAGAAACACCTTATCTTCATCTCATGCTTCTCAAATTCGCCCAAGGAAAAAGTCAACAACTCTGCTAAAATTAGCAAAAGATTAAAGCAATTTATAACAATATTACCTAATCTTTCCTTTACAAAATATTTTCAGCTTTATCCTCTCAATTTACCCTAATTTTTTGCAATTAAGATTTTAGAAATCTTTGCAAAAAATTATAAACTTATGTGCTCCAATTGCAATTGATTTTCTTTAAAAAATCATAAAAATACAAGGAATGGGTATCTATTATTGAGTTTCTCAATTGATTTCAATAAAATAAACCCTAAGCATATACCTATATGATTTCTTTAAAATCATAATAAAAAAACAAATCACAACATATATTCATATATTTTATCTCAAAATAGAAGGCATAGCTCAACCTAGGGAAGAAAAGACTAAGGCATTTAATTGGTTTTATTTCAAATCAAAGGATTATGAAATATTTGCATAAGGCACAAACCTAAGCCATAAATCATACTCTAAGGCAATCGATGGAAATACCAAAAGGTATTAAGGGTCATTTTGACCTAGGTATATGTTACCATGGTATTAGTCTTGGAAGTCTAATATTTTAAAACATTGATAATAATCCCAAAATTGAATTAGGGCTAAGGGAAAACCCTAAGAACAAAAAATGAATTTCACCCTAATTTTCACATTCTTCACTTTGTGCTTTGAGAAAAAATCTCTGCAAGAGCTGCTAACTTGGAAGATTAGGGTTTTGCAAGGAAAGCTTGAGGACTTTTCCCATCAACTTCTCTACGGGTTGAATCTCCATAAGCAAGCAAGGTAAGTCAATCTTTAGCCATTTTATGTCTTCTCTCCTCTAGTTTGAAAATAAAACTTGGCCTTAAAGTCACGGTTGTCCATGTATTTTATGCATTCCTCTTTCTTTCATGTGTCAAATTTTCCTTTTCATTCTTTATCTTCCACCATTGGAAGTTTTTCTTTAGCATTTTTGGTGAATAAAACTTAAGAGTTTGACAAAAAATGAGGATTATTCTTTCTTTGGAAGAACATTCAAAAATTTATATGTATTTTCTCTATTACAGGTCACGGCTATTATATGCTTTTTGATGAATTTCCATAAGAAAAAAAATTGCATTCTATATATTGTTGCTTTGACCTTGAGACTTTAATGGCAAACCCTAAATGGGTTTTCAGCCTTGGTGAAAATATGTGAGCCTACAGACTCCTCTAGGCTACAACCAACCTTGCATTGATCTGGGTATTGCAAAACCACTATATTTCCATCTGTGTAAACTTCAAACTTTAGGCTTTGCTTCTCATGAGGAAAAAATAGATGGGTTCAAGCTTCTTGTGAGGACCAAATGATTATAGGCTATGGTAATGATTGTTGTGTTATTTTGTTCACAGGACTGAAACTAAAACCCTCCCACTTCTCCACTTTCTAGGCTCAACCCATGATGTTGAAAGGACCTTTTTCATCATTTTATGGGTTTGCAACACCCATCATGGCCATGACCATTAGCTCTAGGACCTCCATTTTATGAGAGCTCCAATGTTGGCACGAGCTCGAAACATTGTTTTCTCCTTTTGTATTTGCATTTTAGTTCAAACCCTCATATGGGTATTTGTATTTAAGATGAAAAATGCTCTTGAGGCTACGACCATGGTTGTAATTCTTGTTTTCCTGTAGCAAACAACCACCATTTGATGTATGGTGATTTTGATGAAAACCTCATAAAGAAATGATCCTCTAAAATTATTTATTCAAAATCACTATTAACTTGAAATTTTGGATCAAGACCCCGAATGGGTATCACCTTTTGATAGGAAAAATTAATGATTCACTGTTCCATTGTTGTGATAATAAATAAGACTATTCTTTCTTTTATTTGTGCTCCTTATAGTTTTTCCTATAGAAAAAGGCATCCTGTAGCTCCATACTTGATAGAAACTGAAAATTATGCTACTCTTCATGGAAATTGAATGAACAACTATAAATGGTTGTAGCTTTCAACCTTTCACAAAAAATGAAACATACAAAATTCACCATGATGGAAAAATCTTTCATTTTGTAGCTTGATTTGTGAATCTCATATGTATGCTTGTTCACTATCACTATTTATGAACATGAAACACTCACTGCACCAGAGAAGAACATATTGAAACAACATGAATAAATATGAACAAAACAGCATATGGCAACAAAAATGCACTCAATTTGACAGTATTAAAAATTTTCAATATGGAAATTGATGCATTTCATTTGATTCTATTTCTGAATTGAGCTCATTGTTCACTCATAATTCTCACTTCATTTCTCTTAGATTTGATTGTTATGAGTGGACAATGAGCTTAAAGCTCTTGATAGCTAAAAAATGTGTTTTCATTACTTCCTAACTGGTTCATATGAGCATGATGATTGTATTTATTTACTCTGTCCCATTTGTATGTTTAAGGGGCAACATGTTGAACTCTACCCTTGTGGTAGCCCGTTTTACTCCACATGTTATTTCTTCATGAAATGATCAACTACATATCTTTTCCTATACCTACACATGGAAACAAACATTATTAGCATAAAAAATGAAGTTTAAAAAAAACTCATGATGTTGCATTTGCAGTCCTCATTATACTCCTTCATATTCATTTAGTTGATTCCATGCATTGCAAGCAATGAATTATATCTCTGTTGGTAGAGTACATAGTGTAGTCCATATGCAGAGCTCTAACAGTCCCTTTTACATGATGTAGGTTTACTCCAAAGTGGTGATGAGGACGGGGCAGCAACAAACAACTAACTGAAGACACAAATAGGCAATGATGGATATGCCCTACATTATCTACTTCTTTCCTTATCTTCAATTGTATATTTAATTCCTTGTAATGAATGTTTTTGGCTATCTCCACAGCTTGTGTGGAACCTTCATTTATTGTTTTCATTTTCATTCTAAAAAGAAATGTAATTTATTGCAATCTTGTACAATCATTTGTATTTGTAAAACAAATGAAATACTGAAATGTGAACAACATTGTGAAATAAATGAAAGCAATAATTATGCTTTATACTTCAATTATGTTGCAAAGCATTGAGTAACTCTGAAACTCTATTCACTAAAAAAATTTGCATATCTGAAACTTGATAAATCTTATGCAAAAATCACTTAAAAAAATGTAGAAATCAAACCAAATTTTCACTTTAAAATTAAAAAAACTAATCAGCTCTACCAATTGAGTTGTAGTGAAAATTGGTAACAGTAACCTAAGATATGAAACTGGAAATCAAAATAATGAACTGAGAAAGAACAAAGGGGCACATAGAAAACTGAAGATGCTTGAAACAAGGTCTACACTCTTGAAATTATGAATTTTAATACACATTGGGCCTCATACACCAGTAGGGAAAATTTAGTCCCAATTTAGGGTTTTGGTTTGAATCCAGAATCTACAACTGGCAAACCAGGATCTACATAAAAGGTCTAAGAAATGGTATACTAGGACTCATATGCCCAAGGGGGCCATTTAGTCCCAGTATGAGGGTTTTTTTGAAACTTTGATATCCTCTAGTGATCTAATGTAGCTTCTCTCCTCTTTGATCTCTAAATTTTGACCTATAAGTGACTTTCTATAATCTTGCAAGAAAGATGGCAACTTTGACAACTTTGTAACTTTGACAACTTTCTCCAATCTTGCTCTTGAATGGATCTTCAACCTAAATATACAAATCACACATCAAAAAGAGGGGAAAATTATGTTTTATTAGTGGATAGGGGTTTGCCTTGGTCAAATCCTGTTTTAGTAATCAAACCTTGAAATTAAATCAAATAGAATGAAGGAATGATGAATGAACAAATAAGCTATGTTGCAACTCACCAACCCCTTGAACAAGAGGCTACAATCTTGTATGAAATGGATAGCATAAATGTAGATCTTGATTCTTTATTGTATGTTATGAACATTGAATTGAATGATTTCTTGAATCATAAGAACCTACATCACAAATTTTAGCTCAAAAACAAACATGATGCATGATGACTTTGAGATGATGCTTGAATCTTGAATATAGATCCAAAACACTTGATAGTTAGCTCTTGAATTTTCTTGAATGATCTTGAACTCTTGGTCTCATAAATTTTCTATAATGCTTGAATACTTGAATTGCTAGATCTTGTTAGTAGAAAATATTTGAAATAACCTTGTGTTTATACTTTTTTATGCAAAATTTTATGAAATTGCAACACTACAAGCCAAAATCAGATCTAGGAGAATAAAATCCTGCCAATAATTTTAATTTAGAATAGGTCCAAGCTAAGAAAGTATCACATGCTAGTTGGGGCATATGAGTCTTAGTAAGATAAGCTTGGGACACAAATTTCAAGAAATATGTTTAATGCCAAATTCAAGTTCATGCCTTGAAACTTAGGTGGGACCCATACACCTAAGGTGGCGTATGAGTCCCAGATCAATATCTGGGACACATAACCCAAAATCATTGAATTATGATTGGTTATTTGATGTGTCAGGATTATCCTTAGAAAGATGTATTAAGTAAGGTTTGTGGATGCAAAATAGTATCAAATAATGCATAAAGAATCCCAATTTTATCAAGGAGGGCCCCAAAAAGTGTGAATATGTAAATGGATACATTTTCCTACACTATAGGCCTTATTAGTCACCTTTCATTCCCACATTCAAAACATTTACAAGTCTATCCTGGAATAGCTTGTTGGGTCCACTTGGTTTGGGTGGATTGGTTGTGGTTCATGTGGTTGGGTTTTTTGCACCCCATGAGGAAGTAAAAGCCATGACAATTATCTATTTTGGCACCTACTCAAGCCAAGTAATCTAAAACATGATTCTTCATTTGGTATTTAGTTTTTAGACATCTTAATTATTCTAGATTTGTTCCTATTGATTGTGGATATTGTGATTCTTATATGTGAAACTGTATTGTAAAAAAAAAATCTCTCATGGTTGGGTTTTTACATTGGTATCAAGGAATGCAGATTCAAACTCTAGACCTTGGCACCCATATATTCCATGTTTAAGAAAAATATTATTGAATTTTTATAGTCATGGGACGTGGAAGTAAAAGCCAATATAGAGCCCCAAGAAAACTCAAGGGACAAAAACTTTTACCTAAACCCAAGGAACTTGAGAAGACTGTACCTAGGAGAAATGTGCTAGGAGAAATGTAACCCCTCCACCAGCAAGGTTGCTAGAGGAACTTTATGTTGAGTTGAACACACTCTGATCCAAAATAGTGTTGAGAAATTATGTCTCAAACTTACTAGCATGTTAAGCTGTTTGGGCTTTGAGTTTCCATTTTGTCGGTTTTAAAGTTGATTGTCGGTAGGATGAATTTGTTACTCTCCTCAACATCTGATTGCTAAGTCGGCTTGGAGTTTTCATAGATAGTAAAGGCTTCATCAATGAGACAATCATATGGCGGAGGGTGTCATCACATCATCCCCTCAATATTTTGATGGGGTGGTGTCGAGATGAAATGTTTCTATAGTTGGGATATTGAATCTTGTCCCCCCGATAACCTGATGGAAAGCTTAGACTCTTCATTGGTGGGAGTGGTAGACTTTTTTGGGACATCAATTATAGTCCCTTCAATGAGCTGACAGGGTGGGACCAAACACTAGTTATGTCAGTTGTATGTTGGTGATGATGTGGATGATACATAGATGGTGGGGATCACTCGGTTAATTCTACATGATTCATCGATGGGACTTCCTTCTATTGGTGGGAGATGTTACATGGTCACCTCGATATCTCAATGGGAGGTGGTGACAATAGTAAAAAATAAGCATATCGATGTGATGGTAAGAGTTTGGAGAGATGAGGTTTAATGTATCCTTTATGTTCTGATATGACTTTGGTGGGCCAGTAAGCAATGACGATTAAATTGCTTTGTGGGTGCTTGTCCGATATAGAAGTTGAAGCGATTGTCTTCCCTGGTAAAATTTGTGAACTCTGAATCAAATTTGAAAGTGCATAGTAACTATAATGGGGGAATTACTATGATAGTAAGGATAACAGTGAAGAGTTGATTGAAGTAGTTGTAATCGAATTGTTGTTGAATTATTTTGTTTGTCAATTAACACCTAGAGGGTGTTGCTCTATATCTTGTATGTAATGTACATTTTACTTTAATACAAGAAGATCATTTCTTTTCTGTGTAGGTTTTTTCTCGTAAAGGTTTTCCCACATAAAATCCAGTGTTCATCCTATGTTGATTTTTATTATTATTTACTCTGTTATTTTCATATGTGCATCTTAAATTGATTTTAATTGCAATTTTTTGTTAAAATTTAGTATCTCTCTCCTAAGGATTAGCATTAGGGAGGTGTATTCACTTATTTTTCCTTTCAATTGGTATAAGAGCTTGGCCAACTTTTTTGTCCTTGTGGGTAAGGTGAATTTTTTATGTTGATCTTGTTCAATGGGAGTATTGTAGAGAAATATAGTTGTAAACTTATTGTAGATTTAAGATGACAAGAACATCCAGAAGAATAGGAATTGATAAATTCAATGGAAATAATTTTGAGTTGTGGAAACTCAAAATGAAATATTTTCTTGTAGATCAAGACCTATGGGATGTGGTATCTAGTAACAAACCATCAACAACATTGCAAGGTGACTAGGATGCAAAGGATTGAAAAGCCAAGGCTGTGATTAGACTATGCTTGGTTGATTCAGTGCTCTTGAATGTCTATGAAGAGAAGACACAAAAAATATTTGAAAGAATCTTGGAGACATTTATCAAGGAAAATATTTGGTGAATAAGTTATTCTTGAGAAAGAAGCTATACTATTTGAAGATGGAGCAAGGACCATCTATTGCAGATCATCTTAATTCGTTTAATATGATCATTTCTCAATTGGCATATGTTGGTGTGAAGATAGATGACAAGGATCATTGTATGTGTTGGAAACACAAGGACAGACAATTGAGAGGGGGGTTGAATCAGTTGTCTCTGAAATTACACTTATTAAAATTATTCTTAGATCTGATAATTAAACATGAAAGTAAACACCATCACCACATCAAAAACACACATAGCACCAAGATTTTTGTGTGGAAACCCTGTTAGGGGAAAAACCACAGTGGAGGTTAATTCACAAGTTTATACTCTATCAAAAGTATAGTAAATGGGGAATGCACATGGATTCAAGCACACTTCTTAGAGCTCACTGCTCAAATACAAAAAGGATTACTGCCCAAAGGAAGACATACCATCTTACAGTCACATTGAGATTACATCCATTCGAGATATTTTGGACTAAGAAGATAGCATATGCTAATGCCTGATTACAGTTCTGGTTAAGCACATGAACACTCTTTATTTTTCTCACTCTTCTTCACACTTTACTTCTGCCTTCGAAAGATCTAAAATTTATTCACACATAGCACTCAAACTTCACACATCTTGTATGTCTCAAATGATGTAAAAAATTGATTATATATATGCATCTAAGGATAACATCAACTACATGTCAACCCAATAAAATATAAAATGTGTACAAACTGTCGGCCCAAATTAATAAAAAATTGTCAATGTGAATCAACCAATGTTAGCCAAAACATAGTAGGTACCCAAAACAACATGTCTTGAACACAAAATACCATAAACAATTAGCCTCTAAGATCCACAACATGCTACAATCACCCTATTAGCCATTAACATGAAAAACATGAACACGCAGAAGAAAATCACCAATCATGAGTACAACAATTGATGTGAACCAACAACACAAATACAGAATGATCTAGAAACATCCAAAAGCATCATGAATAACCTCAGAAGCATTCTTGACAACTCAGATTACTAGAATCGCATCATCTTCTTTCAAGAACACCAACTAAAGCAACAGAACAACAATCAAAACACAAATACTCGTAACTTGATCAAACCTTCATGCGAACCAATAAAAATTTTGGTGGAAAAACTAGATATACCTATCAACAAACCCTTCAATCTACAACTTCTCACCATCAATATACTGAATTATCCATCATACTAAACTTCAGTGCTTCACTAACAACCTTTAACTTATTTTATTACAATTTTCTCAATATCCTCGACATATACAACCTTAAAGACATTAATGCCAATAGTTTTGACATCAATTACAACCACATATCAGAAACATCCAACAATCTCCCCCTTTTGAATTGATGAAAACACATGACGTGAAAAATGCCATCAATGATACTTTCTCTAAGCACTTTCTCCTCCTTTGATTTTGACTCTTTTCTTTCATAGTTTTTCACATGACTCTTCTCCCCCTTTGACATCAATGAAAAAGGTACACATTATCTTTCTCCACACAAGCTCTAAACCACATATCTAAAAATCTGACTACTCCCCCTGAGTAGCAGCCACCAGAACATCAATCTGAATCTCAAGATATGACTATGAAATGCACAGACTGATGCAAGTCAATGCATCTTTAATTTTGAATAGGAGGGGTAAACACCCCTAGTTTCCCTCTGAGATACTCAAAAGTATCCTTAGGTAATGGCTTGGTAAAGATATCTACAATATGTTCCTTAGTAGGCACATACTCGAGTCTGACTTCCTTTTCACTCGCCTTGTCTCTGAAAAAGTGAAACTTGATAGATATATGCTTGGTTTTTGAATGCAACATCGGACTCTTAGAAATGTTAATAGCACTTGAATTATAACAAAATATGGAAATAGGTTTATCATACACAACTATGATATCTTTCAAAATTTGCTTCATCCATAATACTTGAGTACAATTGTTAGCAGCAGTAATGTATTTTGCCTCTGTAGTAGATAAAGAAATGGCATTCTTCTTCTTACTTAACCATGAAATCAACTTCTTTCCCAAGAAAAATGTACCACCACTAGTACTCTTTCTATCATCCACATCTCTTTCCCAATCAGCATCAGTAAAATTACTAAAAGTAAGGTCATCCTGGTTAGGATACCATAGGCCAAAATCAATTATTCCCTTCAAGTACCTAAAAATCCTCTTCATAGCTGTCACATGAGATTCCTTAGGATCAGCTTGAAATATTGCAATAATGCATATGAAATTCATGATATTAGGTCTCGTTTGAGTCAAATACAAAAATCCACCAATCATGGATCTATATAGGTAGTCTAATTTTTCTTAGGAGAATCATCATTTTGAGTCAACTTACATCTGGTCACCATAGGTGTACCAACTGGATTTGAATCTTCCATACCAAACTTCTTTAGCAGTTCTTTCACATACTTGGATTGAGATATAAAAATCCCTTTATCTAACTGAGTAATTTGCAATCCCAAAAATAATTTCATTTCTCCAATAATAGACATTTCAAACTCACTCTGCATCTCATCAACAAACTTCATGCACAAACTATCATCTCCTCCAAAAATGATATCATCAACAAAGACTTCAACAATCAAATCTTTATCATGATCAATATTGAAATACAAATTACTATTAGCATTACCTTTGTTAAATCCAAGCTTCAACAAATACTTGTCCAATCTAGCATACCATGCTCTTGGGGCTTGCTTAAGTCCATACAATTCTTTCTTCGGTCAAAAAACCATATCTCCCTGACCAGTCAATTTAAATCCATTAGGTTGCTCAATATACACTTCTTCATCTAGTTCACCATTTAAAAATTTTGACTTGACATCCATCCGATAAACCTTGAAGTTTTTCTAAGCATAATAAGCAAGAAATAGTCTCACAACTTCAATTCTAGCAACAAGAGAATTTTTTTCTTCAAAGTCAATTCATTCCATTTGAGAGTATCCTTTATACACCAGTCTTGCTTTGTTTCTAACAACTTCACCTTGCTCATTCAGTTTATTTCGAAAGACCCATTTAGTTTCAATTACATTTTTATCCTTAGGTCTAGGAACAAGATTCCATGGATCATTCTTCTCAATTTGTAACTTAGTTCTTCTTTCATTGCTTCTATCCAGTGTTCATCTTTGCATGCTTCATTGACACTATTAGGCTCAGTCTTTGAAATAAAACAATACTCTTATGCAATTATTCTCCTAGTCTGAACACCTTTGTTCTTATCACCTATAATTTGATCTTTTGAATGATTTAGTCTTACATACGTTGGATTCTTAGGCTATTCTTGAATTTCAGGCTATCGCGATCTTGCTTCTGCACTTTCACCATTTTCTTCCTCTTGATTTTCTTGATTCACCGAAATGATTTGAACTTTCTTTCCTTTATCTGAACTATCATTCTGATCATTTGAATCATATCCACAGGTTTTGGATGATCTAAATGTGTCTTCATAAAAATTTACACTTGCACTTTCAACTACTTTCCTCAATCTCTTATTGTAGCACTGGTAGGCTTTACTTTTAGTAGAATAACCAAGAAATATTCCTTCATCACTTCTAGCATCAAAATTTCCTATATCTTCATCTCTTTTGATATAACATTTGCTTCCAAATATTTTGAAGTATCTAACAATTGGCTTATGACCAAACCATAGCTCAAAAGGAGTCTTACTACTACCACCATTGACATATACCCAGTTGAGAGTGTAAATGATAGTACTTACAAATTCTCTCCAGTAGATATGAGGAACATTTCCTTCCAGCATCATATTCCTAGCAGCTTCTTAAATTGTTTTGTTCTTCCTTTCCACAACTCCATTTTTTTGAGGGTTCCACGAGGCAGAAAATTGTCTCTTTATCCCATGCTCTTCACATAAAGAATTAAACTCATCGGAAGTGAATTCAACACCTCTATCTAATCTCAAACATTTAATATTTAGACTCGTCTCTATCTCAACCATAGCCTTGAAAATCTTGAATTTATCTAGAGCTTCAAATTTTTCCTATAATAAAGTAAACCACATCAATCTAGAATAATCATCAATAAGTAACATGGAATACCTATCTCCTTGTAAAATTCTAATTCTAGAAGGACCACACAAGTTAGTATACACAAGCTCCAATACTTCATTTTAACAATATTGTTTACTTTAGAATGAGACTCTAGTTTTCTTCCCTAACTAGAATTCCTTGCATATAGTATTAGTAGGTTTTATCAACTTAGGAAGATCTCCCACTGCCTGGGTAGAACTTATCCTGACAATATTGTCAAAGTTTTCATGACTCAATATCCTATGCCACAACCAACTTTCATCAACTTGAGCAATCAGACAAATTTTATTAGCAGTACTTAGGTGAAAAATATTACCTTTTTTTTTTTGTACCAGATGCAATCACATTTCCAGAACTCCCCAATATTTCACATTTTCCATCCTTGAATTGAAAATTATATCCCTTTTCAACCATCTATCCAACACTTAAAAGATTATGCTTCAAACCTTCCACATATAAAATATCATCAGTATTATGCTTACCATAAAAAAAAGTGGATCCTCTGCTATGGATTACACCATCTTTTTCATCACCAAGTCTTAAAACACCACCATCATAATTTTCCAAAATCATAAATTTAATTTTGTCACCTGTCATATGATGAGAGCATCCACTATCAATCACCCATTCATCTTTTTCTTCAACTCGGGCAACTAGATCTTTCTCCACATTCATGCAACTAGTAGATTCAGGAGGTACAGGATTACTTTCCTTGATATCAATAAATACAAACTCATCCTCACTTACATTTCCTTTATCAGATTCATCATCTATCACACCTTCATCATCAGCAAAATAACACTTTCTCTAGAATCTAGGCTTGTTAGATCTTGGCTTAGGAACTCTTTCAAGACACCTTGAGGCAAAATGACCCATCTTATTACAAGAAAAACATTTAAGAGGTAATTTCCCTTTATACTTACCTTCTCCTTTGGCTGCCCTCTTGACAAGAAGTGCTTCAAGCTCATCTAGTTTTTTCTCTTCTTCTTCAATATCTCTTATTTCCTACTCATATTTAGACATTTTTCTAGAAGAACTTTCTCCCAGATCATATCTCTGCTTAACTTTCCTGGATACAGTAGCTTTGAATGCAGATTCTATCTTAGGAAGAGATTCACCAAACTCACTTAACTCAAAAGAAGCAAGCTTACCAATCAACATGTCTCTAGTTACATTTGTCACAGTTCAGATCTCCTCAATAGCAACAGCTTTGTGTTTGTATATAGTAGGCAAGGACCTGAGCACTTTAGCAATAATCTCTAATCCTTCCAATGTTCCACCAACACATCTAATACTACGCACAAGTTCATTCACTCTCTTCATAAAATAATTAATTTTCTCATCTTCATCCATTCTCAATGTTTCATATTTCCCTTTCAGGCTCTACAGCTTAGCAATCTTCACATGAGTATTATCTTCATATATTACCTTCATACGAATTTTCCAACTTTTTCCAGATCTCATAGGTAGTCTTCAGCTCCATTACATTTGTCATTTTAGAATTAGTCAGAGCACTCAATGTTGCTTCCTTAGCCCTAATATTGTACTCGGCTTCCTCAATCTCAACTACAGTAGAAGGACTATTCTGAGGTATGATATATCTATTATTTGTAATTATCTAGTAGGGTTCACCAATGCATCTCTGATGACACTCCATTCGAGTCTTCCACAGAGAATAATTCATTCCATCAAATCTCAGACTATCCTTCTTATATGTCACCATCCTGGATCACCTCAAGCGATCAAGCTTCTCCAAAGGAACTTGCTTTGATACCAATTGTTGACAATACAAGGGCAGACAACTGAGAGGGGGGGTGAATCAATTGTCTTAGAAATTATACTTATTAAAATTATTCTTAGATCTAATAATTAAACATGAAATTAAAAACCATCACCACGTCAGAAACACACATAACACCAATATTTTTGTGTGGAAACCTTGTTAGGGGAAAAAACACGATGGAGGTTAATCCACAAGTTTATACTCTATCAAAAGTATAGTAAATGGGGAATGCACATGCATTTAGGCACACTACGTAAGAGATCGCTGCTCAAATACAAAAAGGCTTACTGCCCAAAGGAAGACACATTGTTTTACAATCACATTCATATTACATCCATTTGAGATATTTTGAACTGAGAAGATAACATCTACTAATGCCTGATTATAATTCCAGTTAAGCACATGAACACTCTTTCTTCTACTCACTCTTCTTCACACTTTACTTGTTCCTTCAAAGGATCTAAACTTTATTCGCACATAGCCCTCACACTTCGCTCATGTCGCATGTCTCAAATGATGTAAACGATCGGTTACATATATCTACATCTAAGGATAACATCAACTACATGTCATCCCAATAAAATATAAAATGTGTACAAATTGTCAACCCAAATTAATAAACAATTATCAATTCGAATCAACCAATATTGTCCAAAACATAGTAGGGACCCAAAAAAAATGTCTCAAACATGAAACACCATAAACAATTAGCCTCAAAGATCCACAACACACTACAATCACCGTATCGGCCATGAACATGAAAAACATGAACACACAGAAGAAAATCACCAATTACGAGCACAACGATCGATGCGAACCAACAACATAGATAGAGAATGATCTAGAAACATCCATAAGTAGCATGAATCACCTTAGAAGCATTTGTGACAACTTAGATTACCGGAATCACATCATCTTCTTTCAAGAACACCAAATAAAACAATAGAACAACTTTTAGAACACAGATACTTATAACTTGATCAAATCTTCATGCAAACCTCTAAATCTCTCGGTGGATAAACTAGATATACTTGTAAACAAACCCTTTAATCCACAACTTCTCACCATCAATATACTAAACTATCCATCATACTAAACTTCACTACTTCACTAACAACCTTTAACTTATTTTATTAGAATTTTCTCAATATTCTTGACATATACAACCTTAAAGACATTAATGCCAATAGTGTTGACATCAATGACAACCACATATTAGAAATATCCAATAGTATGCTCCTATTATTTTTGTTTCCTAGCAAATGGGATCACCTAGTAATGGCTATTGGGAGTACAACAACTACTTTAAACATGGAAGATGTGGTTGATTCACTATTGTCAGAGTAAATATGAAGGAAGTCTTCAGAGATGGCTAAGGAGGCCCTTGTTGTTCAAGGAAGATCAAAGGAGTAAGGTAATAAGAAAGATAAGAAGATGAAATCTAAGTCAGAGGGGAGAACAAAGTCTCCCGATAAAAATTCCAAGGTGAAATTCTAGAACTGTGGGTAGACTGCACACATCTAGAAATATTGCAAAGAGGAGAAGAAAAACAAAAAAAATAGTTTTTCGGATAATGAATCTTCTTAGAGCAATGCATATGCCTTTATAGTAGCCTTGGTGACTCAAGAATCAAATGATGTTTGGTTGATCGACTTAGGAGTGCCCTTTGACATGACCTCTCATAGAGAGTGGCTCACAAAATATGAAAAGTAGGCTAGTGAAAGGGTGTATCTGGATGATGACTCTCACTTGGAAATTGTTGGTCGTGGAAGAGTCAAAATTTAGTTTTCTGATGGAATAATAAAAGGAATCAATGATGTAGTGCATATACCAAGTCTGGCTCAAAATTTTATTTCTACAAGTAAGCTGGATGATGCTAGTGTTCAATTTATTTCTCAAATGGTATTTATAGAATGACTAGAGGCTCTACGGTGTTGGATAAGGGTGCAGAAATGGTTAGAAACCAAAATCAAACATGCAACCTAGAAAATACCTTCCATAAGAGAAAAACAAAAAAAGCAAGAACAATTTGCATGAAGATGTGCAAATGAATTGTATTCAAGAATTATGAAATTACAAGAGATAAATTTCTTTATAAAAGTAAAGTATGCATAAACCCTAAAGGTAAAACCTAATTTTGACCTAAAATTAGCTCAAATAAATAAATATTACTTATTAATTAAGTAAACTAATTATTACCTAAGTAAACTTAATAAAGTGTAATTAAATAATTAATTACGCCAACACCCCCCCTTAAGTGCAACTTAGGGAGACTAAAAATAATGCACCTAATGCTAGGATGAATGCATGAAAGCATGAATGGGTCCCGGATACAAGGCCATGTTAAGTACCCATCTACAAATGCAATGAATGGGAAAGAGGAGAAAACCTAGTTAGAAACCCCTTCAATGAGATGACCTACTGCAAAGAAGCACTGGAAGAACACAGGTGGAGTAACATTGGAATACTAAATTTGGCAAGCAAGGAAAGATACTTTTGTTTATGAGAAACCATATGAGATTCAGTGAAGGACTCAAACAGAATCATGATAAAGCAAAAACAAACCCGATGCCAAGGAACACTGGAAAACTCACAAACTGGAACAACCCTTGAATCTATGAAGCAAAATAGTAGATGAATAAATGATGCCCCCCATAAGAGGGAATGATATGATGAAATAATTTGGTAGCTATGTGTATCTCGATGTCGATGCCAAATTGTGACTAAAACTGATCCATAGGAGCAAGTACCATGAAGATTCTCGAACATTAACCATAAAATGAATGCCCCTCAAACTAAGATGTGAGTCAATGTGAATCTAATGTGATTCAGGATCATTAACCATAGGATCTCAATATGAGATGTGAACTGTTGCGAACCAAAATGTGTCAAGCTATGAGCAAGATGTCGCCAAAAGAAACTACAAAATCCAAATACAACTCATCTGAGTTGTCATCAATATGAAGATGAGATCAAAGTGCATGCCATTCAACTACACTGTAATCAAATTATTATGCAAGAATCCCTCCTGATGGAACTTTATAGAAGTTCATTTATTACAATACCCCATGATTGTAAAAGGAGAACACACAAAACATGCATAAATTAAAGAGAAAATGAAAACCTAATGCATGAAAATAAGAAAGAGTGCATGCACAAATCAATGTTCACATCTTCCTCCATGATTAAAATTGACCTCAGATCTGTGTACAGGACTGAATCAACTTTCTGGTGCCACTTGAATCGCGAAAAAATGATAAGCGAAGTAAAAGTTATGCCCTCTAAAGCAAAAACTGCTTCATCTGACTTCAAAGGTCTGCAAAATAAATCTGGAGCAAAATTTGGAAAACATACCTACACCACTAGATTGGGCTCGAAACCTGCTTTCCAACGGTATCTCGTTTTCGAAAAATAGACTCTGTATGCTCAAGATATGACCATTTTACTAAAAATGCTCATTTAGGCTTTAAACCAAATATTTTATTAATTTAAAGATTAAAAAATTAATAAAATATTTAGTTGTAACTTCATGGCACGAAAACTGAGGCAACACGGAAATTGAGAGATCATGGAAATCAATCCAAAATGGCACAAAAATTGAAGCAGCTCAAAAATACTCTATGCACCCAAAAAAATATGGCACAAAAATCGAGGCATACGTATGCATCCGTATAGTTGTATGGTTCTTTTTGGCAGCATTTTCGAAAATCCCCAAAAACACAAAAAAAATATTTTTTAGAAAACCCTATCATATTTTACATGAAAATAGGGGTTTTTGGGCCTTCTGAGCGCACCCTTGAGGTCTTTTTTTGCACTAGAAAGCATAGTTGAGAGATCAAGGTCAAAATTTCTTAAAAAATGATGGAAAAACCCTCTGATCTGGCAAAAAACTACCATAGCTTCAAACCCTCATAGATATGATAAACTAAGATGAAAAACAACAAAACAAAAGCCAATCTTGACTTTTTCCAGCGCTCTGAATCCAATGGAGATGCCCAATCTGATCCAAAACGCTCCAAAAATAATCTCATGGCATGAAACCCTTAAGGAACCCCGAACGTGCTCTGCAATGAATTTCTCCAAAATCGAGAAGGGTTTGCAAATCAAGGCTCTCATACCATGTTAGAAACCAAGATCAGACATGCAAACTAGAAAATACCTTCCATAAGAGAAAAAAAAAAAAAAACAAGAGCGATTTCCATGAAGATGTGCAAATGAATTGTATTCAGGAATTAAGAAATTACAAGAGATAAATTGCTTTATAAAAGAAAAGTATGCGTAACCCTAAAGGTAAAACCTAATTTTGACCTAAAATAAGCTCAACTGAATAAAAATTACTTATTAATTAAGTAAACTAATTATTACCTAAGTAAACTTAATAAAGTGCAATTAATAATTAATTACACCAACATGAATTGGCACTCTATATAAGCTGGACACACATGCAGTTCAATGTAATAGTGCTTCTGGGAAGTCTAGTAAATCTGATCAAGTAGAGAAGGAGAATGTTGCTTTGGTGGGTACTAATTATTTGGAGATGAAGCTTCCAATAGAGAAAATAATGTTGTGGCATTAGAGGCTTAAAATCCTTGAAAAATAAAATCTTGGTTGAAGGGCTTGATGATTGTAACCTTGAAAACTCATTTCTTTTGAACACTGTATATATGGAAAGCAACACCATGTTTTGTTTTATTCTAGTCCTCATAAATCTTCTAGAATTTTGGATTAACTATTCATGTTGATGTGTTTGATCCGGTTAATTTTCCTTCGATATTGAAATCTATGTATTTTGTTTCATTCATAGATGATTATTTGAGGACATTTTTTTATTTTCTCGGAAGTAAAACTAATTTTTTCATTTGGTTTAAAGAATTTAAAACCTTGGTTGAAAATTAGACTAGTACAAAAATAAAGTGTTTGAGGATGGATAATGGTGGTGAATTATGTTCAATAGATTTTGATAAATTTTGCAAGGAACATAGTATTAAAAGGTATAAAACCACTCTTTACACTCCACAAAAAAATTGAGTTGTAGAAAGGATGAATAGAATGTTGATGGAAAGGATGATAAATATGCTCAATAGCACTGGTTTGGAACATATGTTCTGAGTTAAGGTGATTTATAGATGTTACTTGAATAATAGATCTCTTACTTCGACACTCATGGAGAAGATACCTATGGAAGTGTGGTCTAGTAAGAAGCCCTCTTTGAGACATGTTAGAGTCCTTACTTGTGAGCCATATGCATATGTACCCAGTGAAAAGAGATCAAAATTAGAGAACAAGGTAGTAAAATATATCTTCATCAATTATGGCATTGGTGTGAAAGGGTACAAGCTTTGGAATTCAGTTATAGAGAAGGTGTTGTATAGTAGAAGTGTGACCTTCCATGAGCTAAAACCTTCCACAATTGATCTACATCCAAAGGAGAAAGAAGTTGAAAGAGGAGGTAGTTGAAATTCCTCATATACTAGATAAGGATGAACTATGTACTCCTGGTGGACCTGTAAGTGATGAGAGCTCAAGCAGTTCTGAAATTTTTTATCAAGAAGAAGAACCTCAGTCTCAGCCTATGAGGAGGTCTATGCGTACAAAGCAGAAACTTGAAAGGTTTGGTTTTTTCTATGTTAGATTCTAGTTGTGCCTATGCTTTGATTGCTAACACTGATGAGCCTAGGACTGTTAGAGAAGTGATCAGTATGTCTAATTCATATTCCTAGTTGGAAGCCATGCATGAAGAAATGGCATCATTGAAGAATAATGAAACTTGGGATCTAGTACCTTTGCTTGAAGGTTGAAAGCTTGTTGGATGCAAATGGGTGTTTAAAAGGAAGATCAGTGTAGATGGCAGTGTTGAGAAGCATAAAGAAAGGTTGGTCACAAAAGGATATTCCAAGGTGGATGGGATGATTATCAAGTGTTGTGGAGCATTATTCAAGTGTCAAGCATCATTTCAAAGTCATCATGCATCATGTTCAGTTTTGATCTAACATTTGTGATGTAGGATTTCATGATTCAAGCTAGCGTTCAATTCAAGATCTATCACATTCAAGAAAGAGTCAAGATCTACATCCACTGGGGCCACTTCATACATTTTTGCAACAATTTATTTCTAGGGTTTGGTGAGTTGCAAAATTACATTTTTTTCATTCATCATTCCTTCATTTCATTTCATTTCATTATAAGGTTTGATTACCAAAGCAGGGTTTGACCAAGGAATCCCATTTGTACTAACAAAACAACATTTTCCCCTCTCTTTAGTGTGTTATTTGTAGATCTAGGTTGAAGAAATATTGAAGAGAAAGATTGGATAAAAGTTGTCAAGTGTTCAAAGTTGTCAAAGTTGTCACCTTGCATTGGATATCATTAAAAGACATCTATAGGTTGCAAATCAAAGATTTAGACCCAATAATCAAATGGAGAAGAGAGAGCAAAGATTCAAGAGAAAATTCAGACTTTCAATTTCTAGAAAAGCCGAATTGGACTGATATGCCACTTTTAGTGAATGAGTCCTAGTACAGTGAAATTTGCAGTTTTTAGGAGTTTTAGATGTATCTCTATCAGATTTTTGTTCCTTCCTAGAAACCCTAATCTAGGACTAAATTGCCCAGACTGGTGTATGAGTCCCATCAGACATTAATTTCAATATTTTCAACATTTCAAGTCTTCATTCAGGCCTCTACAGATTCCTAGGTGCACACCTCTGATTTCATAGCTTTTTGTTTTGATTTACATTCTTTTCTAGGTCATATAGTGAAGTTTTGCATTGCATTAAGTTTCATAATAAGGTATTGCATTTCATTAGTCTTTCCAAGCCTTAGCTTGGTGTTGAACCCTCTTGTAGTCATTAATCAGACCCTAGGACATCTTTGTTGCAAATCTCTTTCCCCTTTACATCCTTGGATTGAGATCTCTAGGGTTTCCTTGAATTATATTGGGAGAAACTTGGTGTTCTATGTCATAAACCATAGAGGAATCCATTTCTCCACCTATAATTTTGGTGAACCTGCATTTAGAACATATCATTTTTTATTTGGAGTGCATCATAGTCCTAGATCTTGCTTGCATTAACTTTGCATTAGGGTTTTCATTAGTTAATTTACATTTAGGGCTTCAAAATATTGCATTAGTGAAAGTACATATAGGTTACATTTTTTCATCTTACACCATTTAATTTCATCTAAAATATGCATTTGCATTTAGTCTATAGATCATTCAAACCAAAAAGCATAAAAATCACTTAATTTTTTTTTAAATTTGTGAAAAATCCCTCACTAGGACTCATACACCCCTCTCAGAGATTTAGTCTCAGTGTAGATTTTAAATTGCATTTTTTAGAATTCAAAACTCTGTTTCTAGGCCCCTATTGTTATTAATAACTTTCTATTTCAGTTTATAGAGTTTTTATTTCATTTCATTTAGCTTAATTTTATTTTAATTGCATTTGCGTCCATCTTGCATTTAGTATCCCTTGCATGAGCTTTTCTACTTGGTATCCTATTGCTAATTCTATAGTGAGATAAATTTCAAGACTCATGTCATCCCGTGATAGTACAATTGTTATGGATCTTATGTTATCTATCTCTTTCACTCCTAGTTTTACTATTAGTTCACTAGGCATGGACCAAACCCTTGATAACTCTTTGCCTTCAAGTAGTGTGACACAAGTTGAAACAATGGTTGCTAGTGTTTTGTAAGAAAACATAATCCAAAAGCATGAAGACTTAGGAAACATACAAAATCAAATAAGTACCAAGAAAAATTAAACTACCACCATCCCTACCATATATAACATACATCGCATGCTTGAAAGTGAAGACGAAGTTGACCTTGTGCGTAACATAGTTCAGATCTTTGGAGAACATCTTATCTCAACCACTAGTTGTCCTTTACCTTCGAACAATGTTACAAGAAAAGGAGGAATTCAAATTCCTCCTCCCACAATAATTGCCTCTATACCCACCTATACCAACCCTTAAGTCACAACAACAATGCAACCTACTAGTAATGTGATTCCCCCCTTGGGTATTTCTGCTAGCATTCATAGTACCTTTGTGGCATTGCAAGTCATATCTCCTACCACTTTACCACCTATAAGAATTCCATTGACTTGTCCCTCAAACACATACACCCCTCCACCTTATTCATGCCATCTCAAAATGTAAACAATGATCCTCTCATAAAACTTTTGCAAATAGTTTCATCCCTTCAAAAGAAAGTTTTCACTATCAACCAAAATCAAAATGGCCCGCCTACATATTATGTCAAAAGCATCCCCTTGTCCTTGGAGATATTGAGAACACCGATGCCACTAGGTATATAGGTTCCTAGATTCGGGAAATATGGAGGGAAAGGAAATCCTTCTAACCATGTTTCTCACTATACCGCCTTACATAGTGACTTTATCCTTGATGATAAACTCTTGGCTAAACGTTTCCCTAGATCCTTGAAAGATACTGCCTTAGAATGGTTTTCTTCATTAACTAACAACTCAATTTTTTCATTCAATGAACTTGTTGAGGAATTTAACAACCATTTTCAAGTGCATATGACTCCTAAAATGACCTTGGCTGATTTGATGAAATGTAAGAAAAAAGAAGAGGAAAAGATTACCAACTTTATTTCATGCTATTGATCACTTTATCACCAAATCGATGTAAAGGTTTCCAACCTTCACCTTCAAAATATGTTCATAGAGAATTTTAAAAGTAAGATATAGAAAGGTAATATTACCATGATGAAGTTCCCCTCCTTCATGCACTTATGTACTACCCTCTATGATTATCAAAACTCGGTTAGTAGTTGTGGTGCGAAATCCACCTGTAGCCAAACTCAGAAGTTTGAGTTTGCAAACCAGAGCAATTATCTACCTTTTCGAAAATAAAATAAAGGCTTCCATCAACTTAATCCCCCTCAGCAAACAACTCAACATGTCGATAACCAAGTAGTTATTGTTAAACTGATGATACCCTTTAGCTATGTGGACTTGAAAAAGGCAATTCACTCCCTTACTCGATACCCTTCATAACACAATGTCACAACCCTTAGAACATAAAATGATTACCTTTCCTCCAATTAAAAATCTTGATCCCAATAAAAAATTACCTCTAATCCTTATATTGAATGCGTATTTCCATTATCACTAACAAAATGGACATGATACAAAACATTGTAAGCATCTTAAACATCTTATGCAAGAGCTCATTGATTCTAGTTGGCTTTCAGTTGGTAGTGTTAATGATCAAGGGAATAAGTCTATTGCCACTCCTAACCAAAAATTGCAAATATTTACCAACCCTATGCCTAATAATAATAATTCATTCCTCAAAGCTAGTGAAACTAAAAAGAGTGATGTCATGAATGTTGACATGGATGATGACAACAATGATATTATTCAACAAGATCCTATAGATACTAATTGTGATCAGGAGAAATCTGCTAGTCTAAAAATGCAAAACAAAATAGATTGCAAGAGAAGCAAATAACACCTAACACCTCAATACTGGGCTACGTTAACTCACACAAAACAAAGATAAAGAAAATAACAGATTATACCTTGTGTTGATTTGATCTTTGGTTGGACCTTTGATGGTTGGTAATGTGCGCTCCTTGGATAATAGGCTTGCAATGATAGTGTTTGAAAGATTAATGGAGGTAGGTGGATGAAATAATGGATGCTAAGATATAAATGGAAGTGCTAAGATGCTGCAATAAATGGATAAGATGCTAAAATGGTTTGAAAGCATGAATGCATGAAAATCAAAATTTCTAAAATCTAGATCTCCATCCCCTTTAATGAGTGAGAAGGGGCTATCTATAGAAGAATTTGAATTCTCTAGAGGATTCAATGGTCAAGATTGAGCCACCATGGCCAAGATGGAGGGCTATGGTGAGTTGAGGACTTACAAGCCCTCACATCTCACCATGTGGTGGATGAAGTGTCCAAAGGAAAAGGTGAGATGGAAAGGGTACAAGTGATGTGGAAAAGGCCATGTGGTCCCAAGGTACTTGCAAGTACCAAGTACCTTGGGATGGGAGAGGATCTCCCCAAAAAGGTATTCCTTTGCCGCATATGGCGCTGAAAGTGACAAGTGCAGAATTTTAGAAAGTCCACTCTTGTCACCATGGGGATTGGAGATGGGCTTGGAGAAATAAAAGAGAATTTTTAATTCAGTTTTTAGAAGAAACTAATGGGTAAGACAAGATTCCCCTAAAAGGGGTCCTTGTCCCATGGGTACGATGTGACCCTTGAGAGGTCATGGGGAAGACAAATGAATGGGGGGAATAAGTGTGAATTTTTAATTCACATTGGGAAGAGGTAAACCCAAAAAAGGTAAGTACCAAGAAGGTTGAGTTAAGGACATGCTAGAAAGGGTAAGTAATTAGGATTAGGATTGTGTAAATGGGTGATTAGGCCAATTAATGATGATTAGAGGCAAGTAGCTAGATATGGAGGATGTGACATTAATCCTAATATCTTAATGAAGGATTAATTAAATTAACCTAGATTAGTGAAAGGGTTATGGAGGATGGGACAAGGAGAGAGAAAGAATGAATTTAAAATTGAAGAGGATAATTGACTAAATTAAATAAATTGATTTATTTATTTAATTTAGAGAGAAAATGGTGAAGGATAGAGTATTTAATTAAATACTTTTGGGAACCTTAGGGAAAGTGGATAATATTAACTAAATGTGTCATTTAATTAATATAGATGTATTAGATGAATAAATGGTAGGATTTTGACCATATGGAAGTGGTCAAATTTGGATGTCTACATTTTTCCCCTCTTTGAGATGGTGTTACAAAGTAGCATCATTTCAAAGAAAATTAAAATATAGCACTTAGAAGAAGATGGTTAGATTAATGAAGAGGCCCAAGTCATTCGAGGAGTGACTAAGTGGAAAGATGAAGATTAGGGATTAGGATGCCCCCTCGAGATGGCATGTGGGTTGAAGAGAACATGGGTGTGCTCTCAAAATGGATGAGATGATGCAAGGGTAGATGGGGAAGACGATGCAAAGTGATGGATGAGAGAGAATGATGATATGAAGAGATAAAGGAAAGCACAAATGGATTCCAAGACAATATGATGTTTCCCCAATCAAGCTACAAGCTAGGATGGACTGATGGTCGATGGAGTGTCGTTGATAAGGGAAGGATATATCCTAAAACAACAAAAGAATAGGGAAGGATACATCCCGATGAGAGTGTTGTTGATGAGGGAAGGATACATACTATTGTTGATGATGATAGTGTTGTTGATGAGGGAAGGATACATCCCAAAAAAACACAAAAGGATAGGGAAAGATATATCCGAATGATGACGATGATTGGCTCAAGGCTTGTAGCAAGGATAGGAACAAGACCAAGGATGTGATTAGATGATTTGTGCTAGATTGGATAGGTCATGATTGGATTGAGATGTGAGAGGGTTAAAATGAATGAAGATGATGGAGGTAAAGATGCAATGCAATGGATGAGAAAATGCAAGTTTCTATTTTTAGAGAACTAATTTTTGCTATAGCATAAGACACCAGGTACCATGGTATAGAGAACCATGGTAGATTAGTGTATAATGCATACACAAACACAACAAACAAGAAGAATATCCCCACACCCCAAAGTCATGATGACTTTGGTCAGGCCAGGTATTGGGATAACCACAAGCACAAGAGGATTCCCCAATGTAACATAAGACCTCAGGGGTCTTGATGGGTACTACGTGGGACAACCAAGAAGACAACAAGAAAGAGAAAGATATGCCCCTATGTTAACTAGTCAAAACACACTATAATATGATAGATCATGGTGGTCTTGACAAGTGATGATAAGGAGCTCAAATGATAAATAAAATGTCAAAAGCATCAAAAGATCACAATCACATTTCAAACTTCTTTTTCTAGAGGATTGAAAGGATGGATGGGGTTGATGAGGTTTGTTAGGAAGGATACATTATGTTGAGACCAAATATGGATACTAAACTAAATGATCAACATGACCTAGGATACTCAAAACTAATTAAATCTTAGGATACTAGGGACCTTTATTTTGGAAGCACCAGCTAGGATAGGGACATACTTGACGACATGACAAGATGATGAGACATAAGATGACAAGACAAAAAAACAACAAGGTGACAAAACAAACACATCCTAAAGATCTAGGGGCTCGAGGGTTGATCAAAGATCAGCCCTTCCTACATGAAAGCGTAGAGACCACGTAGTTTGACAAAAAACCATGGGTAAAAGCGGAAAGAGGAAAATGGAGACCTCGATGGATAGCGTAGATTGGATGGAAAAATTCTCTGGGGGTGGATCAAACAATTGACCTTGCCTACATGAAAGCACAGGGGCCACATAGTTCCACATAAGGCCAAAGACAGATGATGGGAGATGACAAGACAAACAAAAGACAAAACCCTAGAGGTGGATCAAATGATTGACCTTGCCTATGTTAAAGCGTAGGGGCAACATAGTTGAACATAAGACCAACGATAGACAATGGATAAGGGATGATGAGATGACCATGATAAGGAGATACACTAATGGAGCTGATATGATGAGCCAAGATAGGCTGTACATATAGGATGGTTGATATGTTGGATGCGGATTATATGAAGCTCATGGATGGGGAGGAGGAAACGATGTATAGATGAGTGTGAGAAGTGATGAGATAGTAGGATGTGAGGAGTAGATAGGAATGATGATAGTGTAATGTATGATATTGGATTGCATGGGGGTAGCCTATAGCTAGATACCAATGACAAGAGATTATGAGATAGGAGGAAAATAGAGATAAATGGATGGATTGATAAAGATGGGGAGATAGAAAGATGTGAGAATGGATGGATAGAAGGATGAGGATTTGGAAAGATGGAATAGATTGTTTGATGGATAAATGGATGGGGAGATAAGGATGAAAGGATGGAAAAGGACTAGTGGATGAGAGTATAGGAAGACAAGGATTTGGTAGATGGAAGGGATTACTGGATGGATGGGAAGGTAAGGATGGGAAGGATGGGGAGATGGAAAGGATTATACAAGGACTCTGTTGCAAATAAGGAGATTCCCCCACTCTAAATATGTCATGCATGATGAGGCAGGAGAGATAGCAGGATGGGTGGATAAGGGAGTGAGATGGACATAGATAGGAGATATGGGTAAGGAAGGGATATGGGTGTTGGCATGATGGATGGATGAGGAAGGGAGATGGATGTAGATACTATGCATGGATCAGAAAAGTAGATGGGGAGGATAAGGAATATGATAGTGTATGGATGAGGGGAAGATATGCCAAGAGGTGTCCAAAGTAATGTATATATATGTGCCCCTATCTTTATCAAGATTACAAGGAAGATGGGATATGATGGATAAGATGTAGAAGATAGGTGGATTTAGGAGATGGAGGAAAGGAATGCAGAGGTGGGAGTTTCCCCCAATTTTGGAAGTAGACTGGATGGGAGATTTACACATGATGCTTGTTTACCAGGTTTTCATCATGGTACTTATCCAAGGTGCTTGTTTTCCAAGTTTTCACCATTGGATGAATTATTTTCTCTTCACTAT
Source organism: Sequoiadendron giganteum (assembly GCA_007115665.2). Classification (NCBI taxonomy): domain Eukaryota; kingdom Viridiplantae; phylum Streptophyta; class Pinopsida; order Cupressales; family Cupressaceae; genus Sequoiadendron; species Sequoiadendron giganteum. Next base: position 65,017,880 of record VCHN02000014.1, on the reverse strand, counting down.
TTTTTTTTCTCTATTTTCTCTTTTTTTGAATTTTGAGACTTTTTGGACAAAAATATAGATGGAGATGGATAAGGATAGGGATGAATGGATAAATGGATTAGGAAGATAGATGATAAAGCAGATGGATGAAGGACTCAAGCATCAAGTTTCATATGAGGTAAAAAGAGCCCATGTGTAAAGCGACCATTGGATGTTGGTACAACCTTATTAGAACGAATCGATTATGCAAAAGGATGGATTAAAGGGATTTGATGGGGGAGATATGGGGGATAGTGGATGGGGTGTTGGAAAGTGTATGGATGGAATAATGGAGTGGATGTGGGAAGGGGGAAGTTGTTCAGGACCAACATTGGAACTTGTGGTGGATGTGAAATGATAGGAGGATTGATGGATGGAGAATGTGGTGATAATGGAGGCGTTGGGATAGTGAATTTTGGGACATAAGGACCCAGAATAGATTTAGGAGATGGAGAATGCAAATGATTAGCTTTGGGATTAGTAACTTTGGAAGTCGTTATGGATTTTTCATTTGAAGGTATTGCCTCTTTTTTCTTGGGAATCCACATGGTTTTGATTTTTTCTTTAGTGGGACTTTGTGGTCATTTGGATTGATTTGGATTTTGGATTTGATTTTTCTTTTCTTCAACATGTCTTTTGAAGGGGACGTGAGGAGCTTTAGATTCATGTGGACATTTAGATTTATATAATTTTTCTTTGCTGTCCAAAGTGTTTTTAGTAGCAATGGGATGGGTATTGGGATATGGATGATGTGGAGAAGATGTGGATGGAATGATAGAGGTAGGCTTTTGATGAGGATGCATGGATGGAGGATGTGAGATAGCATGCATGGATGGGTGCATTTGTTGATCCTAATTAGGAGTTATGAAGTTAGAATTTTTATGTTATGCACTAGGGATAGGTGATGGATGGAGGAAATGATGAATAGGATGAGATAGAGGAGGTGATTTTGGGATATAAGGACCCAAAGTAGACTGTGTATATGAAGGATGTGTGAAATTTGGTGGAGAGTTATAAGGACCCAAAATGGATTTTAAAGATGAAGGGGGAAGATGGACAGTTTTTTTGAGGTAATATGACAGAGGAGGGGGGATGGCGACAAATTATTTAGTGGAATGGTGGGAAGTGCCTCTCATTCCTTTAGGAAAGGATTGTTTAGGATGTATGGAGGTTGTACCAATATTTTTGGATTGTGACTCTTGGGAGGTATATCCAAGACCTTGTGTACCTAGATGTTCTTTGACCTGGATGGGCTCTAAAGTACCTTTCTCATGAAGGCCTAAACCTTTTCCCTGATAGTTCATGTTCTTGAGCATGTGATATATGGGAGGATGCTTATTCTATTGGAAGCTTGATGCGAGTCCATTAGTAGGTGGAGCAAGAAGGGTGGTGCATATACTTTGTTTTTTTCTGTAAGAAGACCACTATGGATAAGTGTAATGTTGTCAAGGTGATATAAAAGTGGTGTTAGGGTGAAAAGGCTAGGCAGTGATGGATGATTATGTGATGGAGATGAGGGGATAGCAGCATAAGGAGGAATGAGTGATAAGGGACTGGTAGAGGGATTAGATGGTATGACAAGATCTATATTTGTGGATGTGGGTGATAAGGGCTCATGAGATGGGGTGATTGGATCTTGAGTAGAAAGGGGATCATGGGATGGAGTGAGAGAGCTAGTGTGATCATGAGATGGAGTAGATACGATGGTAGGATTAGGATTCGGGTGAGGAAAGGAATCATGAGATGGGGCGGATGGGGGACTGTGATCTTGAGATGGAGTGGATGGGATGGTAGGATCTAGATTTGGAGGAGGGGATATGCTTGTATGCTCTGGATCAAGCCCTTGGCATGGCTCATCTTGTGTGGAGGAGTGTTGGGGGGACTCCTCAAGTGCGGAAAATAGGAGGATGGAGGATTTATGAAGTTCATGGGATTGAAGTTTGGTAATATTAGGACTAGGAGGAGTGGATTGGATGTCTCCAATGGATTGGGTGGGTCTAGCAATAGAAGATTGGGATTCAATGGATTCTATGGGTTTGATAGGCTCAACTGTTTGGACAGTGTTAAGAATGGTAATGGGAGTGATAGGTGTAGGATGGAGGAGGGCCTCATCACTAGTGATTATACATGAGAGAGTGGGAGGACATTGTTTCACAACATCAAGATGTGATTCTGGGGATGTCTCTTCTGTTATAAATCCTTGGACGACATTTGGAAGGGATGTAGGATTAAGTGGAGTGATGGGAATGGATGGAGGACTAGGATTAGGGATTGATGGATTAGGATTAGATGAGTGGATGGGAGTGGAGGTAGAACTAGGAGGAGATGGAGCATTAAGGTGAGGGATTGGTGGATTAGGGATAGAGGGAGGATTAAGATATAATGCGGTGAAGGGGGGAGTGATGCAAGAGGATGTGAGTGATGAATTAAGATAGGAGGATGCAAATGTTGGACTAGGTTGGGAAGATTGGGATGGTGGGTAATAGTAGGAAGATGTGGATGATGAATTAGGACAAGAGGATATTGGTGGCAGATTTGCGTAGGAGGACATGGATGGAGGATTAGAATGGAAAGATGTGGAATTAAGGTAAGGATATTGGGATGGGGGATTATGATAGGATGGTGTGGATGTTGGATTAGAATAGGAAGATTCATGTGGTGGATTACCATAGGGGGACATGAATGGTGGATTGGCATAGGAGGATATGGGTAATGGATGAGGATAGAAAGATTGAGATGGTGGATTAGGATAAGAGGAATATTGGGATGGTGGATCATGATAGGAATGCATGAGTGTTATATTATGATGGGAAGATTGGGATGTGGGATTAAGCTAGAGGTATTGGGATTGTTGATGATGATAAGTATAGGAGGATGTGGATGTTGGGTAGGATAGAGGTTGAGTGGGAGGACATGATGAATATGTCGATGGTGAGGATGTTGGATATCCCTTGTCAAGGGTAGCATAAGGACTGTTATTAGATGCAGATGAAGGCATGGGGGATAGTTCAGAGAAGTAGTTGGATTTTGGGGGACGATTGGAGAAATCTTGCTAGAAATGATAGCACCAAGGGGATCTATATTACACTATTTGTGATCAACAAGACTTTTTTTATCATCATCAATGTAGTTAGCATTGCCTTTGACTACTATTATTGGTCGTACAGTAGGAGGATAAGCATTCATGACGTTAGAGGGAACAAATATGGATTGAAAAGATAGGAATAGATGGTTAGAAGGGAAAAATAGATGATGAAAAGATAAATAGGATGGATTGGAGGATGAGGGGAGAAGATATCTTTTGATATCGGAAGATGGATGAAAGTTGAAATCGGGATTCGGGGTAAGCTTAGATGGGGATTAGATTAAATCTCAAATTAGGATGGTGGGCTTAAAGCTCATATTAGAATTGGATTGGAGCTTATATTAGGACTAGATTAAAGCTCATATTATAGTTCCAGAATAGTCTAGGGGTGATAGGATTGAGAAAAACTAAAAATTATAATTTTCATTTTTTTTTGGTTTTTTCTATGTCGTAATAAATCACGTTTTTGGAGGTCTTCAGAGCAGAATTTGGGGTTGAAACTTATGTCAATATTTAAAATAGGGACTAAATTAGTACTCTAGGAGACCTTTCTGACGATGTAAACGGTTCTAAATTCTGAGCACCGAGTAGAAAGTTATGACCCCAACAAGTTAGGGTAAATAAATTCGTAGTTTTTTTAAAAAAATTGGATGGTTTGGGGATGGAAAGAATGAGGAGGAATGATTGGATGATGATTTTGGACTGAGGAATATGTAGGCCAATTATGGTATGAAGGATTGACTCTTTGGATGCGACGAACAAGGTAGAAAGTAGATAAAAGGACATCGAAACGAACCCGAACGGGGCCCCAGATGAAGAAAAAAGGGTTGTTTCACCCCTATTTGAGGACAGAGATGCCTATCCAAAGGGGTAGGGATGCCTGTCTAGGGCACGGTTGCCTGTCCAAGGGGTAGGGATGCCTATTCAGGTCATGGATGCCTATCTAGGGGGTAGGGACACCTATCCAGGGGGGTAGGGATGCCCAAATAGCCTCGAGATAGTTGAACGATGTTAAAAAATGGACAAACAGATCATCTTAATGGGTGAATGATCACACGAAATAGGTGAAAAGATGCTTAGAATGAACGAACAGATGGTTGGGAGGGGTAAATGGGTACTCTAGACGAGGGAATGACACTCGGAATAGGTGAACGGATGCACAAAATAGGGAAACAATCACTCAAAATGGGTGAACGAATGTATGAGGCTGGGGAACAACACTCGAAATGGGAAAATGGATTCTCAAAATGGGTGAACGACTTCCCAAAATGGGTGAACAATATTCAGAATGGGAAAACAGATATTCAAAATGGACGGGCGGATTGTCAGGATGAGTAAATGGGTACTTCAGACTAGGTAATGACATTCAGAACCAAAAAATAGGTTCCCAGAACAAGGTAACGGCTAATGAACGAAACTCAAAAAAGGTTGTTCAGAAGGGCAGGGTCACCCCTTTAGGGAAAGGTCACCCCTCCTAGGAAAGGTCACGCAAACATAGGGCAGGGTCAACCAAACAGTGGGTGGGATCGCCCAAACAGGAGGCAAGGTCACCCAAATAGGAAAAGCTAGCAAAAGTTTGACTTGGTCAGGGTAAACAGTAGTTGAAACAGGGGGCAAGGTCGACCTTTTAGATCAAGGTCACCTCTGTGTACTAGTCTGAACCTAACTTAATAAAAAACAATGATGGCAAAGTATGAAAACAATAAGTAAAAGGCCAAAACTGACTAACAAGTATTGGTTTTTCACAAGAAAGCACTTCAAACAGCACAAACCTAGTTCTAGTGTTAAGGGTATGGTCAACACGGTCCTCTATCTAGGCTAAACAAGGTTGATAAGAGCATCCCTGATATACACACGATACATGGGGCACAACTGTGAAAACCAACCCATCTACAGGCTTGAGTCGGGAGCACCCAGCGAGAGACTAGGAGTTTGGACCAACTCTTCATGTCTTCTCTAGGTATCACCCTAGCTTTGACACTCTGCTAGACATGACGTGACTAGATTGAGCTATAGTTTTTTCCTCCCCACTTTATATACCCTGCCAGTAACATGTGGTTGGGATCGTCCCTTGGGGTGATGAAATCCCCAAGCAGGTCTTGCTAATAAAATAAAAATGGGTAAAAGGATTAAGTTGACTATGATTTCTCTTCACCCAGTATCTCCAAATGGCACAAGGGGATTGGATATGTCAATAGTCCACTTTCAAACACAACAAGAAGATTTTTTGACCCTTTAATTAGTCCTAAGTTCCTAGATTAAAGAAATGAAAGCACAAAACCAACTAAACAAAGTTTCTCCACCTGCAACACACTTGTCAATAGTTTTTTTTCTGTCTTTTAAAAAAATTTCTATTTTTGGGCATGGCCACCTCTATGTTTTGGGCATGGTCGCCTATTCTATGAACCTGCAAAATGTCAGAAGGTAGAAATAGTGGAAAACAACAAAAAAATAGAAAACAAAAATCTATGTTTTTTTTTGGGCAAGTTCACCCCTCGTGGGCAAGGTCGCCCCTCCTAGGCAAGGTCACCCCTTTTTGTGGACCTGCAAAGTTTCAGAAGGGAGAAAACAATAGAAAACAACAACAAAACAAAAAACAAGAATCTGTGTTTTCAGGAAAGGTCGCCCCTTTTTGTGAACCTGCAAAGTTTCAGCAGATAGGAAATAGCAAAAATAGAAACAAAATAGTCTCGTTGTTTGGGTAAGGTCACCCCTCCTGGGCAAGGTCAACCCTCTTGGGAAAGGTCACCCCTCCTGGGCAATGCCACCCTTGTGTGAACCTGCAAAGTGTCAGCAGACAAAAAACAACAAAAATAGAAGCAAAACAGTTTGGTTGTTTGGGAAAGGTCACCCCTCCTGGGCAAGGTCTCCCCTCTTGGGAAAGGTTGCCCCTGTGTTTTAGAATCTACAAAACTTCAAAAAACAACAAACATATAAGCAATGGGCCCGTGATGTCAGTCCCATCGGGCGTGCCAAAAATGTGACCAAGAGAAATTTGCTAGTCTAAAAATGCAAAACAATATAGAATGCAAGAGAAGCAAATGACACCTAACACCTCAAGATTGGGCTACGTTAACTCACACAAAACACAGATAAAGAAAATAACAGATTATACCTTGTGTTGAGTTGATCTTTGGTTGGCCCTTTGATGGTTGCTAATGTGCGCTCCTTGGATGATAGGCTTGCAATGATGGTGGTTGAAGGATTAATGTAGGTAGGTGGATGAAATAATGGATGCTAAGATGTAAATGGAAGTGCTAAGATGCTGCAATAAATGGCTAAGATGCTTAAATGGCTTGAGAGCATGAATGCATGAAAATCACAAGTTCTAAAATCTAGATCTCTAGCCTCTTTAATGAGTGAGAAGAGGGGTATTTATAAAAGAATTTGAATTCTCTAGAAGATTCAATGGTCAATATTGAGCCACCACGACCAAGATGGAGGGCTATGGTGAGTTGAGGACTCACAAGCCCTCACATCTCACCATGTGGCAAATGAAGTGTCCAAAGGAAAAGGTGAGATGTAAAGGGTACAAGTGATGTGGAAAAGGGCATGTGGTCCCAAGGTACTTGCAATTAACTTGGGATGGGAGAGTATTTCCCCAAAAAGGTATTCCTTGGCCCCATATGGGGCTGAAAGTGACAAGTGAGGACTTTTAGAAAGTCCACTCTTGTCACCATGGGGATTGGAGGTGGCCTTGGAGAAATAAAAGTGAAATTTTAATTCATTTTTTTGAAGAAACCAATGGGTGAGACAAGATTTCCCTAAAAGGGGTCCTTGTCCCATGGGTATGATGTGACCCTTGAGAGGTCATGGGGAAGACAAATGTATGGGGGGAATAAGTGTGAATTTTTAATTCACATTGGGAAGAGATCAACCCAAAAAATGTAAGTACCAAGAAGGTTGACTTAAGGACATGTTAGAAAGGGTAAGTGATTAGGATTAGGATTGTGCAAACAGGTGATTAGGCTAATTAATTATGATTAGAGGCAAGTGGTTAGATATGGAGGATGTGACATTAATCCTAATATCTTAATGAAGGATTAATTAAATTAACCTAGATTAGTGAAAGGGTTATGGAGGATGGGACAAGGAGAGAGAAATAATTAATTTAAAATTGAAGAGGATAATTGACTAAATTAAATAAATTGATTTATTTATTTAATTCAAATAGAGAATGGTGAAGGATAAAGTATTTAATTAAATACTTTTGGGAACCTTAGGGAAAGGGGATAATATTAACTAAATATGTCATTTAATTAATATAGATTTATTAGACAAATAAATGGTAGGATTTTGACCATATGGAAGTGGTCAAATTTGGATGTCTACATTAATGAACAAGATCCTATAGATGATATGTTCAGAGTGATTGAAGTCACACCTTGTAAGGGCCGAACTAAAAATCCTCTTGATATTTTTTTCTCCTCACAAGATATACTTGAACATGCACCTGATGGTCCTCTTTATAGAGCTGACCGAATCTATGACAAGCCCACTAATGGGATATTAATAGATCTCATCTATAAAGAGAATGTGATTACTAAAGAATTCTTACTTGTGCATGAGATCTATCAAGAAATATATGATAAGTCAAAAGCATGAATCAAGACACATAACAGTTTCTCTTTCCCTATGATGGGATCAACCACCCTTCCTCTACAAAAAGGACCGAAAAAATTAGATGTCTCATTCTCCATCATCTCGATGTTAGATTAATTTTGTGTGAATCTAGGCTATCCATGGCTTCGCTCCATAATTTTTTTTCCATTGGTCATGCATAAATGCCTAAATTTTCCCTTTGACGATGATATTTTCATTGTGCATCATAGTGGCTTTAACCCTTTGTCTTCGCATGAAAAATTTTCGTTAGATTTATTTTGGCTTGAGTCTATGGAACCTATTAAACCTCAAGAAGACTTTTTTTTCAAGTCCTACCGAAAATTCAAGGAAAATTACATAGCAAAACTATCCCTTCAAAATATGCCTCAACCCAAAACCAAGCTTACCATACTTGATGAAACCATGATTGAACCTAAAGAAATTCTAAATAACCAAGACTAATCTATGATAGATCCTTTTCCTACCTCCTATACAAGACCATGAGATAATGAAACCAATCCTGTAATACCTCTTAGGATAAAACAATTTTAAAAGTTAAAGAAAAAGTGGTTGAACAACCCTCCATGGTTCCTTCCATTCCTCCCCTTAGGGAAGAAAAGAAACCTATGGTTCATAAACCTACTCCTACACAAATGAAACTTGAAATTTGTAATAAAATAAACAAAAGTGCTAGAGAGTGTAGGCATAGATGACGTGAACTTGCTCAAAGGTTAAATTAAGAAAAAACTAAGAAAATCAAGATCCAAACTTGTTTGAAGCAATATACGATGAGTCTCCCTTGCAACAACAAAAAGATCCTATAGTGCAACCGCAACAAGAGTTAAACCCTTCTTTGGACATTATCATTCGACCTCCTGTTGTAATTAATTTAGATGATGAGGAGGAGATTATTAAAATTGATGAAGAGGTTCATAATGAATTGAATACATTATTTTTCTCTTCTATGAGCTTACATGATAATTCTCCTAGGAAGAGTGTTGAAGTTGGAAATGACCCTAGTTTAACACTTTCTATTGTCCCTTTGGCTAGTTTTCCACCTTCTATATACAATGAACATGATTGGGATGTAAATGACCTATTAAGAGGTTGAATCACATGTGTCGAACTATTCTTTTGCATTGTTTATTTTTCTTTTGTGTGTGACATGATCCCTCATAACGTTTTATTTGATGTATCTCTCTCTTTGTGAAATTCCTCTATTTTTACCTGCATTCATCTCTATGTCATAAATCTTTTATCTTTGTCTTGTGTTTTCCTTTTGGGGATGACGCAAGGCATCGAGACATTCATGTATCTTCCATGTTGACCCAAAAGATTTTTCTTTTTCTTTATCTTTTCATTTGTCTTGTGTTTTCCTTTTGGGGATGATGCAAGGCATCAAGACATTCATGTCTCTTCCATGTTGACCCAAAAGTTTTTTATTTTTCTTTTCACTCTCTTTGTGTCATTCTTCTAGTTCTATGAGTATTTGGAGAATATGACAGTTATGAGCTCTCTTAAAAATATTGTAGCAAGAACATATTGACCCCAAATCCATAGATCCCTCATGTGTTTGGAGTTTCATTTTGGGGGCAACCTCTCTTTTGCATGACATAGCTTTATTTGGAAAAATATGACTTAGCATAGGGATTTCTAAGTTATCTCTCATGTCATCTTTCTTGTTATCATTTATCATTTTCTACTTTAAAGTAATTTCTCACAACATGGTGTTTAGAAATTTCTTTAAAGTGGGGGCATACATTGACATTATTCTTTTTGTATTTTTCATGTTTCATGGTGTAGTCATCTTACTTCATTCAATGTGTCTTTCACTTTATGGTGAAATTGGGTGTGATTTCCTTGAAGAGAGCGATCTATCTTAACATATTATATTTCTCTTGGTGGCTTGATGTGAGACACTACATCCCCTAAGTTGTGAATCTTCTATTCTTTGATTGGTCCTTTTTCAGAGACATTAGGCACAATGTTCCCCAAGTTAAGACCTTACATGAACTAAGCAAGACTCCTTTGAATGTTCCCTATTTTTCATTTACAACATTTTGGTTATATGGCTACCTTGCATAACACACTTTTCTTGTCCATGGAGCCATCTTGTTTGTTCATGTGTTTCAAGCATACGAAGCTTTTTTTGTGTCATGAAGCTTGAAGTTTATTTTTGTGTGGCACCTTATCAAAGTTATCAAGAGGTATAACTTTGGTCTGGTTGTACATCTGGGAGCCGAACTTAGGCATGACTTTCCTATAACCACTAGCATGTGTGTGTGTGAGAACATACCAGCCGCGTTTGTATGTGTCTCGCCCTTTTGGATTTCTCAACCAATGGAAAACCTTGAGTCTCGTTGCCTCATACTGGGCATACATTTTTTGGCCAAACAACCTAGATATGATCCACATTGTGCTGGAAAAATGGTCGAAGCTTGATCCACCCCCTTTTGTTTTTTTTTTCTCTTTGTCTTTGGCAATGTATGCTTGTACCTTGTTATTGCTCCTTATATCAATTTTCAAAAGTTTTGTTTTGTGCCTATGTTGGTTTGTTGTAGGACCTTGTTCTTGGGGGCTTGCACAACCCTCTTGATCATTGTCGTCCTAATTTACTAGCATTGGTACATTTGGACCCCTCTTGATGCACATTGGTCTACTTTAATGTGAGTTTGAAGTAAGTTCATCCTCTCACTAAAGTGGGGGCTAGATGTAATGATGGAAAAATTACTCCCTAACATGGATTTGATTTAGTGTTGTAATGTGTTTAGCACATTCACATTAGGGCTTGGGCCCTTGTGAACTAAATGGACTTAATTGCACCTTATTTAAGGTGTTGTAAAGTGTTGTACCACACTTTTACACTAATCTATGGTTTTCATTATTAATTGGGATTCTTTATGCTTTAATTGGCCTTATTTTGCATGCACAAGCATCACTTAATGTATCTTTCTGGGGATAATCTTGACACAAACCAACATCAAATCATAATTTAGGTGGTTATAGATAGTGTGGCCCAAATTTAGTGATCTGGGACTCATACACCACCTTTCACACCTAAGTCTTGGGGTCCCAATCTCGATTTCATGTGAATCTAAGCAATTTTGAAAAAAGTGTCCCATAGTTAGGCCTAATGGAAATGATACGCCACTTCTATTGTATGAGTTCCGTGTGGCCCAAAATAAAATTTAATTCAAATTCTTAGTGGGATTTTGTCCTTCTAGATCTAAGCTCAGCTTATAGTATTTTAATTTTTGGAAATTTGGCATAAAAAAGTATAAATACAAGGTTATTTCACTCATTTTCAACTAAAACATTCAAGAGAGCATTACTAATAGAAATTTTATTATTACAAGAGAATTCAAGGGATGATTGTCAAGTGTTGTGGAGAATTATCCAAGTATCAATCATTATGTAAAAGTCATCATGCATCATGTTCATTTTTGAGCTAACATTTGTGATGTAGGGTTTCATGATTCAAGATAGCATTCAATTCAAGATCTATCACATTCAAGCAAGATTGGAGAAAAGTTATCAAGTGTTCAAAGTTATCAAAGTTGTCACCTTCAATTGGAGATCATTAAAAGACATATATATGTTTCAAATCAAAGATTCAGATCCGAAAATCAAGGGGAAAAGATAGAGAAGAGATTGAAGAGTGGATTAAAAATTTGAATTTCTAGAAAGGCCTAACTAGACTGATCTGCCACTTTTGGTTTATGAGTCCTAGTATAGTGAAATTTATAGTTTTTAGGAGTTTCAAACATATCTCTACCAGATTTCTATTCTTTCCAAAAAAACCTAATCTGGGACTAAATCACCTAGACTGGCGTATGAGTTTGAGCAGAAATTAATTTTAGTATTTTCAACATTTCAAGTCTTAATTCATGCCTCTATAGATTCTTAGGTGCACACCTCTAATTTCACAACTTTCTATTTTGATTTACATTCTTTTCTAGGTCATATAGTAAAGTTCTACATTGCATTAAGTTTCATAATTAGGTCTTGCATTTTGTTAGTCTTTTCAAGCCTTAGCTTGGTGGTGAACCCTCTTGTATTCATTAATTAGACCCTAGGAAATCCTTGGATTGAGATCTGTAGGGTTTCCTTGAATGGTATTTGGATAAACTTGGTGTTTTATGTCCTAAACCATAGAGGCATCCATTTATCCACCTATCAAATACCTATGTGTTGTCTTTGGGGTTTGTGAGATCAAAGTTAGATCATTATGTGTACTTTAAGACTAAGAAAGGTCATATCCTTATTATTTCCTTGTATGCGGATGACATGTCACTCATTGGGAATAGTAAGGGTATGATCTCTGAATTAAAATCTCTATGTCAGCATAGTTTGAAATGAGATATCTAGGTTCAACTAGGTATATTCTAGGGATTAAAATCAGAAGGGATAGGGGAAATAGAGAAATTTGTCTTAGTGAGACCAAATATATAAATTTTGTGCTAGAGAGATTTAGTATGGTGGATTGCAAGTAGTTATTTGTTCCAATGTTGCGGGTTATGAAAATTTATGTTGAAGATTTTCCAAAATCTCATACTAAGATGGAGGACATGACTAGGGTGCCTTTTGCAAGTGCAGTTGGTAGTTTAATGTATGAAATGGTTGGTACCAGGCCATACATTGCCCAAGTAGTGGGAGTGCTTAGTCATTTTATGGCTAATCTAGGAAGGCCACATTGGGATGTTGTGAAGAGATTTTTCAGGTATTTCAAGGGTACTTATGAGTACACATTATGTTATGATGGTTACTCTATTGGATCTCAAAGTTTAGTTAGCATTCGTGGATATGTGTATTTTGATTGGGTAGGGGACATTGATAGTAGAAGATCCACCAATGGATATGTATTCACATTGTTTGGTGGTGTAGTCACTTTATCCACTATGGAGATTCAGTACATGGCAACAACTCATGCCTTTAAGGAAGCTATTTGGCTTAGAAGATTGTGTTATGATGTTGGTTTTGATGTAGGACAAATTATTATTTGTTGTGATAGTCAGAGTGTTATTTTATTAGTGAAAAATCCAACTTTCCATGCCAAGATGAAACATATTGACATACAACACCACTTTATTCATGATATGGTTGAGGATGGAAAGGTTAATCTAGAAAAGGTTGTTGATGCATTGATGAAACCTATGAGCATGAATAAGTTTAAGTGGTGCACCAGTTCAATGGGCCTTGGGGCCTATGATATTCAGTGACTTCAAGCATTGGAAGGAGCCAAAAAGTTCTTCATCAAGTGGGAGAATGTTGAGAAATTATGTCTCAAACTTATTGGTGTTTTAAGTTGTTCAGGCTTTGAATTTCTAGTTCATCAGTTTGACAGTTGATTGTCAGCAAGATGAAGATTTTACTCTCCTCGACATCCGATTGCTAAGTCGGCTTGGAGTTCCCACAAATGGTAAAGGCTTTATCGATGAGAAAGTCATATGTTGGAGGGAGTCATCACATCATCGCCTCAATATTCTGATGGGGCGGTGTCGAGGTGACATGTTGTTATCATCAGGACCTTGAATCTTGTCCCCTGATAACCCAATGGAGGGTTTAGACTCTTTTCTAGTGGGAGTGGTGGATTTTGTCGAGACATCAGTTATAGTACCTTTGATGAGCTGATAGGGTGGGAAAAAACATTGGTGATGTCAACTATATGTTGGTGATGACATGGATGATGCATAGATAGTGGGGACTACTCATCTAATGCTACATACTTCATTGGTGGTACTTCCTTCTATTGGTGGGAGGTGTTACATGGTCACCTTGATATCTTGATGGGACGTGGTAGAAGGAGTAAACAATAAGCATATCGATGTGATGGTAAGAGTTTGGAGGGATGAGGTTTAATGTCTCCTCAATGTTTTTATATGACTTTTGTAGGGTAGTAAGTAATGACAGTTAACCAATTTTATGGTTGTTTTTTTGATATGGAAGTTAAAACGATTGTCTTCCCTAGTAAAATTTGTGAAATTTGAATCAAATTCCATAGTGGACGGTAACTATAATGGGGGAATTAATGTGATAGTAAGGATTACAGTGGAGATTGGATTGAAGTAGTTGTAATCGAATTGCTACCAAATTGTTTCATTTGTGAATTAACACTTGGAGAGCATTGCTCTGTATATTGTATGCAATGTACATTTTACTGTAATACAAGATCACTGCTTTTTTGTATGGGTTTTTCTCGTAAGGGTTTTCCCATGTAAAATATAGTTTTCATTATGTGTTGATTTTTTTTATTGTCTATTTTGTAATTTTCATATGTGCATCTTAAATGGACTGTAATTGCAAAGTTTTATATCTTTGTCCTAAGGATTAGCATTAGGAAAATGTATTCCACACTTAGTTTTCCTTTCAAATAGTTTGGGAATTGAAGAACATGCAATGGAGGAAGAACCCTCAGATTTCAACCATAGAAATAACTCTCACATACCAGTTAGTGGCCCATCACCTATGGATTGACATGGGTATGAAAGAAAGGGACCTTAATTCAAGAATTGAAGAAATTTTAGCCACCAAAATATGATGGGATAGGTGGTGGAGATTTCATAGAGGCTTGGCTGATTGGTATGAACAATTACTTTGGGCTGATTGATATGGATACCAATATTAAGGCTTGATTGGAAATATACTAGTTGGAGGAAGAAGCTTCTCTATGGTTGGACCATCTCTTAGGAATTAAAGGGTATGATCTAAAGGATTTAACATTGGAAAAATTTGAGAGGTGGTTGTACAAGGAGTACTTGTCTACTCGGCATCATGATAAAAAAATGACAAAGTTTCACTCATTGCATCAAGGAACCATGATGGTGAGTGAGTATAAAGAAAAAATTATGAGCTCGTTATGATAAGTGTATTTCTTAAAGGAGGAGGAGGAAAAATTAAATACATTTATCCTTGGTTTGAATAAAATATTTATGTGCACTACCAAGCTCACTCAACCTAAGAATTTGAGCCAGGTAGTGGAAGTAGCTACTATCATCAAAGAAAAGTAAAAGAGAAAGTAGGAGAGGAGACTTATTCCTCCACCTTCACCAATACTAATAAAAAGGTATATAAGAAGGGCCTATGAGTGGGAAAAAACCCAGGAAAATTCAAAAGGAGCCAAGGATAAAATCAAAATTTCAAGGTATCATCCTCTAAGAATAGAGAGGAAAGGTGGTATAATCCATCAAAGTTAGAGACCCCTGCAAGCTCCTACAAGGATTAGGGAAGGAAAGAGATGGAAAACCAAGGAGGATTTTGGGTATGTGGAGGCAATCACTATAGGGGAGATCACCCCAAGAGGATAGATAAAAGAAACCAAGTCAATCACCAAGATCTATGCAACCATGGAGAAGTAGGAGGCCGATAATCAAGCCTCTTTGGTAGAGCTTCCAAGTACTTTTTATGGGAAACCTATCACTATCTTGGATTATTTAGGATAAAATAATAGCTTTATATCACCAAATGTATTGAATAAATATAATGTTAGTCTTAATTTCATAAGTCAAAAGGAGATTGAGGTAGAGTTTGGGTCTGGTAAGACTCAAAGGTTAGGTTTTTGTTTAAAAGACACCTAACTTGGCATAGGAGGTATATGGACCAAAGTAATTTTATTGGTTACCTAGATAGGATCATACAATGTGATACTAGGGATGGATTATTTTAGGGAGCATAGGGCCACTCTTGATTGTTACCACACACAAATTAAGTGTAGAGATGATAATGGGAAACTAGTTGTGCTTCAAGGAGTGCCAAGGCCAATAAGGACCTTAATAGTCTTGATAATGCAAGGAAAATGAGCCATGAGGAAGTGATGCAAACTCATATTAATTAAAATAGAGGAAGGTGGTGAAGATCCCATTCCAAGCATTACAGACCACTCAATACTCTAATAGTTCCAAAATGTATTTACTGAATAATTGCTTAGATTTCACTCTAAGCGTCAACTTAACTTCTCTAATGAATTGGTTCTAGGAGCAGAGCCCATTTCTAGAGCCCCCTATTGAATGAATATAATTGAACTACAAGAACTCAAAACACAATTACAAGAACTAATGGACAAAGGTTTGATTTGACCTAGTGTGTCTCCATGGGGAGCTCCTGTGCTATTCATCAAAAAGAAGTATAGGTCACTAAAATTGTATATAGATTACAAAATGCTCAATATGGTAACTATTAAAAATAGAAATCATCTTCCCAAAATTTATGACCTCTTGATCAAATCAAGGGAGCTACTATATTCTCTAAGACTGACCTGAGATCTAGATACCATCAGTTGAGAATCAGGGAGGAAGATATTCCCAAGACAAAATTTGGAACCAGGTATGCTCATGATGAGTTTCTAGTGGTATCTTATAGCCTAACCAATGCTCATTCTAAATTTATGAGTCTTATGAGCCATGTATTCCATGAATGTTTGGATAAGTTTTTGTTGATCTTTCTTGATGACATCTTGATTTAGTGTAAGAATCTAATAAAACATGAGGAACACTTGAGAATTATGCTATAAAGGTTTCAAGAACATAAGAATTATGGAAATTTGAGAAAATGATCCTTCTTCCAACCCAAGATATAATACCTGAGGTACATCCTATCCTTAGATAGGATTTTCGTTTATCCTTTCAAAATTCAAGCCATTGTAGAATGGACCACACCTAAAAATGTGTTGGAGGTAAGGAGTTTCATGGGACTAGTAGGGTATTATAGAAGGTTTGTAAAGGAATTATCCAAGGTTTCCAACCCCATAATCTCTTTACAATGGAAAGGAAAAATATTCAAAAGGGAAAAAAAGTGTTAAATTTTGATGCCTTATCCACAACTCCTATTTTTCAAGTAATCGACCTCAAAAAAGATTTTGTAGTATGGACCGATGCCTCATTGGAGGGTATATGATGAATTCTAATGTAGGATGATCGAGTAATTTCCTATTAGTATCGTAAGCTAAAAGATCGTGACATCAATTATCCTACTCATGATTTAGAATTGGTTGTGATTATTCATGCCTTAAAAATTTGGAGGCATTACTTAGTAGGGAGACATTGGAATTAAATACAAACCATAGGGGACTCTATTATCTATTCACCTAGCTTGACCTTAATGTTCACCAAAGAAAATGGGTGGAGTTATTGAGTAGTTATGATTTTTACATATATTATGTAAAAGGAAAGAAAAATCATGTAGAAGATGCCTTGAGTCATAGGGCTAGTTTGATAGCTATTATGGAAGTAAAAATCAACCTATTAGATACCCTCAAGAAAATTCAAGGAATGGATCCCCTTTCTAGCAAATGAAGTTAGATATGGAGTATTCAATGAACCCTACAAAATAATTTGTGAGAAAATATAGTATCCTTACATACCAAGGTCGAATTGTGTTACCTATTGAAGGAGGATTGAGAACAAGAATCTTGCAAGAAATCCATAATGCACCATATCATCTTGGACATATAGGTGTGACCAAGATGTATGAAAATCTTAGATTTATGTACTTTTGACTAGGAATGGCAAAGGATGTGGCAGATTTTATGGCCAAGTCCCTAGAATGCTAGAGAGTTAACACCGAGAATTGTCATCCTACATGGGTATTATATAGAAACATGATATACCACAACATAAATGGTCAATAATCTCAATGGACTTCATAGTGGGTTTTCCAAAACCTCATCTTAAACATGATAGTATCCTAGTGGTGGTTGATCGGCTAGCCAAGGTGGCACAATTTATACCTAGTAATGTTAAGGATGATGCCCAAACTATAGAAAGGAAATTTCTTAAAGAGGTTGTTAGATTGCATGGGGTTCCAAAATTAATCATCTTAGATAGAGATAAATTATTCACCTCTCGATTTTGGACTACTCTAATGACAACCTTGGGGGCCCAAATCAACTTCAACACAACCTACCACCCAAAATAGATGGCCAAAGTGAAAGAGATAGTGAATTTATGGAAGATATGTTGTTAATGTATGCCATGGACCAACTAGTTAAGTGGGAAGAATACTTTCCATTGGTGGAATTTCCTTATAATAACACCTACCAAGCTTCCATCCAAATGGTTGATTTTGAAGCACTTTATGGTAGGAAGTTGTTGGCACTCTCAAATTTTGCAAATTTGAGATGCCTATTTCAAAAAATTTGCTTCTACACTCTCAGAAATGCACCTGAAGAATCGGTCCTGACTAACCCACTTTGGAGGCTTATAATTTAAAGCCTATTGATTGTCATACAAAACCCATTTGCAGACATACTCAGTAGACATATGTGAGCAGGCATGTCAAAATTCAGCTTCCCATGATAAGTTTTTATAGACATGTCTCCCGAAGGTCGTTTGAATGGTTTCCCAGATTGATTCCTGAGTCAACTTGGCCAGTTTTGACCATTTTGCAGAAGTTGCAAAAAATAAATTTGGGCTGACCTCACAACCTCGTAGCCTCACTGACCTTGCAGGATTATTGGTGATGCCATAAAAAAGGTGCGAGGTTGGCGAGAATGCAACCTCGCCAACCTCGCCGACCTCACTAACCTTGCTGGCCTTGCAGACCTCACAAGATTAGGGTGATCTTGAAGGCTTCGCCAGATTTTGATGACATTGCCAAAAGGAGTGCGAGGTGCACGAGAATGCACAGGAGGAGCAATATTTTTAATTTTTCAAAAGTTACATGGTTTGTGGTTAAAAATGGAGGTGGGCCCATTGTTTTCTTTTTAAATGATCAGGCATTTGGAGGTAAAATAATTTGATCGAGAAAGTAAAATGTAAAATATTTCAAATATGAAATATTTAAATGAGGCACAAATAAATTGTTTATTTGCCAAGCATATTTTATTGTAAAATGCAAGATGGGGATAAATTTATAAAGTGAGTAAGTATTCACTTTGCAAAATATTTTATTTGCTGGGAGAGTTGTGAGACTTTGTATAAAGTGAATTTTATTCATTTTATAAACAAGTATGTGCTGGGAATTAAATTGCAGCAAATAAAAGACAAAAATATTAAAGTTATGAAACTTTAATAGTTGGTTTTAAATATAAACTGCAGCAAATAAAGAGTAAAAAGGCTAAAACAGAATTTGCACGAGAAAGAAGTTTTTGAGCAGCTGGATGAAATAATGAGATTCTCCACATGGGTTGATTTTCTGTTGCTAAGCAATGATGAGCTGAAGCAGTTGGAGGGAATTTTTGTTGCTGCAAAGAAGAGAAGATATTATTTTCAATTTGATCAATGGGAATGAAGCTGCCATGTGTCTGTAACAGATTCAAATTTAGGGCTTCTTCTATTTCCTCCATTCTTCTATATCTTCTCTTCCATTCTCATTGTACAGGGTTTTGAGTTTTTGGTATTGGGCTAGGTAGATAGAGGTTTGTTAAGTCTGAATTATTTTTGAGTCTAGAAGCTGTAATTTCTGATTTTATGAGCAAATACAACCAGTTTGTGCAAATAAATCATGAAATGTGTTTACATTTTCATGAATATATTCAATTTGTCTCCATACTTGTACAGTTAAATCATATGAATTCAGTAATACAAGGTTTTTTGAGTTTATCATCTCAAATTTCATGAGATTGTGTTATTTGTTTATGGGTCTCTTTCAAAGAAATGGTTAAATACTGTGAGTAGATAATAGTGATTTCAAGTGTGCAGGTTGGATTTGATAAGGAGAAGTTGATTGATAATAGGAGTGGGATTGTTGGTGTAAGACACTAACAGTTGATGCAAAGCATCAACAATTTTAAATCCATTGGTTGAATGCCATTTGCTGATAAAGTTGTATTATGTATTTCACTTCATGGCCTAGAATTGACACTGATTTATCTTGCAGCTTAGTGCATCTCAGAAACAAAATTTTAAATGCAAAATCATTCTTGTTCTTATTGTTTGGATAGTTGTGTCTATCATGTTCTCCTTGCTGATTAGTGAAATTCATTCAATATTTTGCCAATATTGAATGATATTTTAAAGTTTCTCAGCAATTTTTGTAAGAGCATAATCTGTTAAGTAATATCCTATTACTTGTGTGTTTATATTGTTTGATATTGCTAAAGGGTTACCCCCCTAGGTCTTACAGAGCCTGAAGTACAGGGGAAATGTGTATCCACTCCATTTCCTATCAGTTGGCCACTAGGCTTTGTGGTTCTTCAATATAGAGGTTGGCTACCTCTTAGAGAACTGCAAATCCTAGCTGGATTGCTATTTTGAACACCAACAGAAGTGAAGAACACCAATTGGATGGAATGGATTGGACAATAGAGTCCAAAAAGGACCTGAGATGCTTTGGTGATATGATCAATAGGTAAAATTTATCAAGGAAATATTAAAAGAGTCCTTCGACCACCAAAAGAGCTATGTAGATGCATAGAGAACCCTAAGAGAATTTAAAATAGAGGAAAAAGTGTTCCTTCATGTTAAAACTCAAAAGAGTATGATAAAATTTAGCAGGGTAGCCAAGTTGTCCCCTCGATTCATTGGACCATTTGACATCATAGAGAAAATTGCCCATGTGGCTTATCGACTGTCTCTTCCCCCATCTCTCCCTTGCATACATAATGTGTTTCATGTTTCCTTGCTCAAGAAATATGTTCTTGGCCTGATCGATGTAATTGATTAGCATGCACTACAGGTAGAAGAGGCTAGAGAAATATATCTAAGTCCACTCGCAATCATGGATAGGTGCAATATCACACTATACAACTGTACCATACAACAAGTTAAGGTCCTTTGGGAACAATATGGAGATTGTGGAGCCACTTGGGAGGATGAAGAAACTATCAAACAAGAGTACCCTTACCTCTTTAACTAAGCCGGGAAAACTTAGCCTAAGGTGGAAGTAATTTTGCATTCCCCATAGACACTAAACTTCATTTTGTGTTAATCACTTGTCATCTCGGTGTAATTTAGATGAAGGTGAAACCTTGAACTTATAACTATGATTGCCTTATTTTGGTTGATCATAAGAACTCAATTATTAATATAATAGATTTAAAAACTTTAAATGGAAATTTGAAACAACAATTAAATAATTGATATTATGAATTTAATGGTGTTATTTGATTTTGGCATGGATATATCTATATGTTTATCAGAATAACTAGGTACTAACAATTTTGTGATAATGTTGATGAGTTTTGCAGGTGCTCAAGGTGCAACAAAAGATAGGCCCGACAACCTATTTCAAGAAAGAACTTTAAATTCAATAGCCTAGTTTGATTAGCTGGAAGTTGAGTCACTCCAATTACTCCACCCAAATTAAGAGTTTGTTCGCCACTAAAAGTAAGATTTGATCTATATAAGATTATTTACCTCATTAATAGATTAATTAACCCTCTTATTCTTTTGTGAACATTCTCAAATTGAGCCATAAGGTGAATCAAAGAAAATACAAAGAAAATAAAATATTAATTAATTAATTTAAACCCAAACCTTACTATTTGGAAAAAAAATAAAAAATACATAAAGCATAAGAAAATAATTAAAAAATTAAAATTAAAATAAGGAAAAATAAGAGAAAAATAATAAACTTGCATTATGAGTAATAGAAATAAAGAAAGGAGTTGTCATTTTTTGAGGAAGGGTAGATTTTTAGCTTTGCACACCATAAATAACCTACATTTATGATGATAGGGTGCACATTTGAGGGCATTAATACTCCATTAAGAAGGGTATGATGCCCATGTTTTAAAGCCATTTACAATGTCCAATGGCTAGGGAAAACGGATAGGCAACTCATCATAAAAACCCCATGACCCCCCTTTTTGGCAATAATAATGCTAATAATGAAAGAAAGGGGATGAGACAAGGGAGAGGTAGGAAGAGGAGAAACAAAGGCATGGGATAGCAAAGGTGAAGGAAATCTAGATGTGCCATGTGTTGAGTCTACTCAAGCTACAGACACCTTACAAGTTCCTCCTTTCTTGTTAGGTTTTAAAGATATTGGAGTAAATGATTTTTACCATTTACCCACTTAAGCTTACTTAGGGACAATGCATTTAGAATAGTTTGAATTTAATCATTTTGGGTGGTTTTTCCCATTTGGGTAGTTTTACACCCATCACCTACTTTTATGCCTTTATAAGGCACTTTGTACAATATGTAAATCGTCTCATTCTAAATACATTCATCTCTAGTGAAGTACCATAGTGCTCCTCTCTATCTTGTGAAGGTTTATTCTGTAGTTGATTTTCCTAAGTGCTTTTCTCTAACATGGTATCAGAGCCACCCAATATGCGAATCCTTCTTGAGAGTTTTCACTTGAGAGATTTTGAGATCGTTTATTTTTCTAGCATTTGAATTTTTTTAAAATTTCAAAGTTGCCTATCCTTTGTTGCTGGTGGCTTTCCTCAAAGGAATTTGTTTTGGCATTTCTAAGGCTGCATTTGGTAAGCTACTAGAGGTGCGATTTCTAGCCAAAAAAATTTGGATGCAATTTTTTGTTTGTGGCTGTCGTTTTCCTTGGGCAGGCACGAATAATTTTCATGGAGGCATTTTTCTTGTTTTAAATGACATCTTTGTGCATCATTGCCATGATTTTTTGCTGAGCTGAAATGATCTCTAGAGGAAGTGATTTGGTAGTCATTTTCTATTCCTGAGGCTCAAATCTAATTGGTGGCTAGGTTTTGATATCCAAGAAAGCCCTAATTCATCTATTTGAAGTCACAATTTGTATGATTTTATTATTCCCTATTGTAAGGCCAATCCATGATTTGTAAGGAGGCATTTTTTGTTTTCTGTTGAGAAACGATTGTGAGGAGGCCATTTTTTAAAGAGGGAATGATTTTTGCAAAGTTTGAGGTCGTGATTTCTTTGTGGATGAGAATCATCAATAGGCTGCATATTTTTTTGTGGTTTCCAAGGAAGGCTCAATCCTCTGTGTTGGGAGCTATTACTTTTCTCTGGAGGTGTTCATCGAAGGCATGATTTTTGGAATCGAAAATTGTTGCAGGTTGTGTGTTGAGGTTGCTATGTGTTGAGTCTTGTGGAGGCATCAATTTTCCTAAGAAGAGTCTCGATCATTCCTTGGGAGAAGTGATTTTTTTGAGAGAGGGAACCATTTCCCTAACCTTGGTGTGATTTGTTTCTAGCGTTTGTAGCATTTTTTTGACCGAAGACTTCCAATTTGGTTGCCATACATTTTAATCAAACTTTATACATTTATAAAGTTTGCAAATATTTATTTAGGGCTTCTGCAGTTGAAGTGGAGGTGGGTCCCCATATCTTGAAGTTGCATTTTTTTTGGATCTTTAGTCCCACATTTGGAGTGTAGTTTGGTTTTTAGTCTTCATATACCTTAGCGCAAATAAGCATAGTTTGAGAAAAGGCTCACATGACTAGTGGTAGGTCCTTTCCTGCACATGCATGATATACCTTGAAGTGTGATTTGTGAGTGGTGACTTGTATATTGCTTGGTGATTGGACGCATGGGGTAAGACTTGGTCCCTTGTGCTTGAACTTGGTGATTTGGAGACCACTTGACCCGAAATTGGTGATTTGGAGACCACTTGGCTAGAAAGGCCCCATTTTTTGTGCATATCTTTTGTAAACAGAGGTCAATTTTTGCAAACCACATATCAACGAAAATGTATTTTCATCACCTTTGTAGTGGTTGAGGATTTTCTCTCATATTTTTCTATTTGGTGGTGCTTTTAATCCGTTGAAGTTCAATAATGGTGTTGTTGTGCTCTTTGGAGTTGCTTGTTTCTCAACCCTTTTTTTGCTTCCTAAAGTATTTTGAGAAGGATTTTTGTAGTATTTTGGAGTTTCTAATTATTGTTGAAGGTTAATGTATTTGCATTCTTGGAGATTTTTCATAGTTGATTATGGGGTTTTCTTTGTATAATCTTGTTCCCCTTCCTGAAACTGATAGTAAGAAAGTTGCATGGAATTACAAAAGGGATCATGTCCTAGGAGTTATCACAATGCATACTGATGATGCCACTTTGGATGCTATTGATCATTTTGAGTGTCCTTATATTCTTTGGACTAAAATTTTGGAAAAACATGGAGATCCTGATACTCCGCTATTCCCAGATGATCTTGTTTTAGATTTTCTTGTGCCTCTTCATATTTTAGACATGATACCCTATGATCATGATACTATGTAGGAGTTTGAAGTGTTCAAATAATTTGAATCTTTAGATGAGGAAGATGAGGTTTCTTCAGATGATCCTTCTTCTCCATTAGGGACAGTTGATGTACCTTTGCCTTCAATGATTCATTATGCATTGCCATTGATTGAGACTCCTATCATTCATGTTTTGTAGGACCATTTATTTTGTGTTGATGATTCATTAAGCACATCCAATGATTCATCACAATCAGTATCTTATTGTCTTCTTGATTAGGATTCTTATTTGTTGGACATTGGTTCATTGTTTGTGGAATCTCACATTTCTGAGTTGAAAGACACATTTGAGGGTATATCCCTCCTATTTGATGATAGTTGTGCTACAACTGTGGTCACTCCATCTCAGTCTCTAGAGAATGTTCAGAATCAGTTTCCAATGTTACCTTGTTTGTCACCTTCTGTTGTGATTGGGTATGTTCCTAATTGGTTCATCACATCATCTTCCAAGGTCTTGGTGACACATGAGCAGATTTTGGAGACATCATCATACATTTTTATGATTCTTTCTTTCAATTCCTATCTAGAGTGAGAAGCATACCTGCATTTTTATTTGGTTTTATTTATTAGGGAGACAACTTTTTTTTCGACACTGGATCATGTTTTGTCTTCAGGCACTTACCATTTTTGCATGTGATTACACATTGTGGGGGGCTATATAGTCTGTCTCTTTCCCTCTTATGGGGGGGCCATTGATTTTATATACATGATGTATGTAGTCCTTGGGGGGTGTTATTGAGTCCTCCATCCATGCATCATTTTTCTTCTTTTTTGGAGAGGGGCTTTTTCCCACAAGGTTTTTCTCCTTTTCCTCGATTATGAGAGATTTCATTGTAAATGGGTACCTAACGTGGCTGTGCAGGCAAGACCCATACTACATCTTCTTTTTTGCATAATAATTCTCCCTAAGTTGCACTTAAGGGGGGCATTGGAGTAAATGGTTTTTACCCTTTACCCACTTAATATTACTTAGGGACATTGCATTTAGAATAGTTTGGATTTAATCCTTTTGGGTGGTTTTTTCCCATGTGGGTAGTTTTACACCCATCACCTACTTTTATGCCTTTATAAGGAACTATGTACAGTATGTAAATGATCTCATTCTGAATACATTTACCTCTTGTGAAGTAGCATAGTGCTCCCTTCTATCTCATGAAGGTTTATTCTACAGTTGATTTTCTTGGGTGCTTTGCTCTAACAAAAGATATCCATGTTTCTTTTATTTTGCAACTATTTAGGGTTTGAAATCTCAATTTTTTTAGTTAATAATGTAGAAACTACTCTTTCTTCCTTGTTACATTTACAATAATAATTCCATGGTTTAGAGAAATGCCATGAAGTATTCATTCATTGAATTTTAGTGTTGCACAAGCCTAGTATACTCTGTAAATTTATTTACATCCACCTTCATATGATAGGATTACATGAAATGAATTTACTTAGATATAAATTTTATGAAACCTGCGAAGACTAGAAAAATATTATGGTTGCCTCTTTAGGACTATCCAAAATCTCAACCATGAACAAGTTTGAATTCCGATAAACATGGAAAAAGTATATACAATTTTAGAGAAGGGGGATTCACTACTCACGAGTTCTCTTCACTCAGAGAGCCTCATGGAGTGAATTTACCTAAACTACCTCAAGGAGTAATGGTGAGAGTTTCAGAATCTAAAAGAGCGGGTCATAGAGATTCTCTG
This sequence comes from Sequoiadendron giganteum, assembly GCA_007115665.2. Taxonomy (NCBI): domain Eukaryota; kingdom Viridiplantae; phylum Streptophyta; class Pinopsida; order Cupressales; family Cupressaceae; genus Sequoiadendron; species Sequoiadendron giganteum. The sequence goes on along the minus strand of VCHN02000014.1, from coordinate 64,992,368 downwards.
AACAAACTAACAAGCTATCGACCAAAGGATGATAATGCAGAATATGGATGACAACGCAACACATTGGAATCATCGAGGCATGCTGGCATCTCATATGGACTAGAAAGCAATAATTTCATAGAAAATGGTTTAGTGACTACTTCTAATCTGATTGCTAAGAACTTACTAAATGTGGGAAAATGATAGAAAGTGATGAAGCTAAAATATAGTGAAATAGATGGAGAGAATAAGAAGTGGAAAGAAAATTCTTGCAACTGCGCAAGTGATGAAGCCCCCAGCATGCGAATGTCTTCAATACCTAGACACGAGAGAGAGAGAAATTGTTGGGGGGCTGTATAGGGGTCTACGTCAATCATTTCCCCATTTTGGTGTTTCCACCACCATGGATAGCCAAGATAATGATAATGGAGAAAAGTATGAGAAAGTAGGGAATGAAGTAAAGAACACAAAAGCACTACAAAAAAATGTTATGCTACTCGACCAAATCATAGAGGAGAGGAGTAGAAAGCTTACCACATCAACCAAGAGCTCACTAGCAAATGGGGGACAAAATGAGAGGACTCAAGACTCTGTTGCAATGGTGTTTTGTTCCACAAGTTTTCTCTACAAAGTTGATGGAGTGTTGATGTTACTACTATGGAGTGTAAAGTGTTGCTTGAGAGTGATGGATTGAATGCTTAGAGCTTGTGAAGAGCCAAGTGAGATGAATCAAATACTTAGAGTCTTTGTAGAAGCTATAGAAGAGATGAAATGGAATGAGAGAGAATAAAAATTTGAAGTAGAGATGAACGAAATGACCATATTCGGGTCGGTTCATCAAAGGGGGTGTTACAATTTTATTTCCAAAGGGAAGTGTAATACCTCTATGGGCTCTAGATGCGGGAATCTACTAGGGACATAAGTATGCCACATAGATGTCTATGCATTGCATGGGTGTCCCCAATAATTATTCCTCCATTGACACATAAAATGGACACCAAGTGGAATGAAGGTAGTGGGCTTATGTGGAATTTCAACTTCGGATTTTCTTTTCTAAAGTGACAAACGGTAAAAGTAGAATTTTCCTAAGGGGTGAAAATTCACTCCTATACCTTTTTCCCCCACTTTAGCGAGCATGAATATTGATGAGTACTTCGGTAAAGTAAATCAGAGAAGCAGTAGAGTTAGAAATGTATACCCGAACTGTCGAGGAAGTGAACTGTGATCTAGTGAATTCGAGAGTGTAGGACAAGCAAAGGACTTCATGGCTCTGCAAAACTATGAAGCTGAAGAAAAAAAGCATTTTACAGGGTCACGAACCTGCAAGGAGGAAACCCCTAAGATCTCTCACATGAAGGAAGCCCCAAGAAGTAAGTGCTTTACAGGCCCACAAACATGCAAGGAAGGTGTCCTACAAGATCTCTCACAAGAAGGAAACCAAGGAAAGTGGACTCCATAGAGTCAAAAACTAGCTTTACAGGCACACCCATAAAGCAACATTTTTACCCTCAGATAAAACATGTCAAGAAGTGGCCACACAGGCAAGTAAGTGGATAGTCACACAAACCATCGATAAGTTGGAATAATTTCAAAGGGGTCCCTCAAGAACTCTTCAAAAGAAGGAGGGGTCCACTCAAGGGATGCACTATTTGAAAAGCGAGGTCTAGTTAGGATGCCCCCAAGCTAGACACACAGGTATGAAATAGGTCTATTCGAGCTGCCACCAAGATAGACACAAATATATGAAATAGGTCTAGTCGGGCTATCCCCAAGCTAGATGCCATGAAATTCATTTGAGATAAAAACTTTCAAAAGGGGTCTCTCAAGAACCCTTCAAAAGAGAAAATGGGTCCACTCAAGGGATGCTTCATTTGAAATTCATAGAGAAGAGAGGGGGTACTTTAAGGAGGACATGCATCTCCAAAAAAATTTATCACTGAACCCAACATACAAGGGATGAGAACCACGTACGATACTTAAAACATGCAGGATAGAAATCCTCGATATCACTTTTCATTTGAAGAAGAGACACGTGCATCAACAAGAAAATGAGTGATGGTGCTCGAATCATGAAGTTGTTGTATTTTATCCTCCAAGGGCTTACATTCACTAGTGGAATGGTCAATCACTCGATGGTATGCATATAAAGAATGTTCTCCTTTATCATGTTTATAAGATCTCTTAGGAGGAGGCAGAGTAATTAAGAGGGCTTTAAGAAGCCACAACAAAATACACTCTTGCTTAGACAAAGGATGAGGAGTGGGAAGCAACCCTTTCTCTTGCAGAGAAAAGCTTGACTTCTCACAAGAAGAAGATACAAAGATAAAAGACAAAAGAGGATGGAACAATCTATGAGAATTAGGTTGAGTGGTCATCGCATCAAAATTCAACTATGGTTTCTGCTTAGATTTTTCATTCAAGCAACCAAGCCCCAAATTACGCTTACAAGGTGTGCATTCTATAGGGACCTAAATGCCTTCTTCGCTATGCCCATAGCCATATTTAGAGACAAGCTTAAATCTAGGGCCATAAAATTCTTGCAAATCATGAGAGGAGGGGGGATCTACATAGAGAGTATTATTCCATCAAGGGTAACATACTCTTCTACGCGATCGCCATCATCCTCTTTAACAGGTTTTCCAACACTATCCTCTTTAGCAGAGGCATAATCATCTTCCTCAGAAGGAGGATCAACACTAAGAAAATTACAATTCACATTCACATGATCCTATGGTTAAAAAAAAAAATCATCTTTGATGGCAGGTGTGAATGATGTTGTCAGAAGGTCTAAGTGGGTTGAATTGGCTTTACATTCTCTAATGAAGGAATCTGTAAAGTCTAAGGAATCCCAATCATCACCAAGATATGCATTCCTTTGAGAAGGAGAAGGAGCAAGCTTAGTATTTCTTTCTTTAGAGGGTTCTTCTTCAGGGACATCTACCTTAGGAGCATCCTTTGTAGTAGATAATACTGGAGTAAACATTGACACATTAGAAGACGTTGAAGGAATAAGAGTAGGCACAACCGAAACCTAACCAACATCTACCATTTCACATAAGTGCATAGCCTCAGGGTCAACCTTAATTGTGACTACTTTATTATTGCAAACGAACTTAATAGATTTATGCAAGATAGATGAGATTGCACCCATAGCATGAATCCATGGTGAACCAAGAAGAGGGTTATATGGTAACTTTTGTGACATAACATGTACAAGGGTAGGTACGGTAACAGGTCCAAGTTGTAAAGGTAATACAATCATTCCTAGAGCTTGTCTCTCAAAATTATCAAACCCACGAATAACAATAGAAGAAGCATTAAGAGAAGATGAATCAATATTAATATTAGGCAATAGATCAATACTACACACATTGAGCGTCGAGTCGACATCAACAATAGTATGTCTAATGTCAATTTTATTGATGTTAACTATAATCATCAAAGGATCTACTTGCTTATGTACTTCTAGAGGTGGGAGTTCCTACGGATAGAAGGTAATATATGGTGAATCCACATGAATATAAGCTATCAATGCATTAGCATCTTCCAGCCTAGCAGAAGAAGGAAAGAGGATCTTTTACAAGGCTTCTTGAAGAATACCTTGGTAAATTGGAGCAGATTGAAGCAAGACTCACAATGAGATCTTGGTCAGAGTAACACAAAGTTGCTCGAAAAGATTGTAATCATTGGGTGCTTTAGTCATGGGTTTAGGTGCTTGAGGAAGGCTTGAATTTTTATTCATTCTATTCTCATAAGTATGGGCTATCGTTCTATGAGAGGAAGCCTTAGAAAGATCAGGAGAGTCACTATCAAATGGAATTCCATTAAAAGAACAAACCATTTTAGGAGAAGGATTAGATGGGGTCACATAAATTACTGGTCTCTTAGGCCTTTGAGGGGCAATAGAGACATAGATTACATTTACATAATCATCACAACTAGTGGAATAATTATTTGAAGACATATTCTCAACATCGATCCAAACAGGATCAAATGTGGAAGGAGATTCACCATTCGCTAATGCATAATCTCTAGGAGAGAGTGCATCAAAACAATGATGAGCTTCATCATTCACAAATGCAATGTTTCTTGAGGAGAGTGCATTGGAATGAAGAGAGGGTAGAGTAACATTAAGAAATGTATCAATGATTTCATCTTCTTGCAACAAGATATCCTCTGAAGCAAGACGACTTTCGTGAGAAGGATAAAAGACACCAAGTGACATGGGTAAAGCCAAGTCACTATCACATGCATGAAATGGAATATCATTAAAATTTTGAACAAAATTAGATACTAAGCTAATAAAAGAAGATATTAAATTCATTTTGGATTTTTTTGGTATTTTCTATGTTCTAGTAATTTGCATTTTTGGAGGTCTTCGAAGCAGAATTTGAGGTCAAAAATTGCATCGGTCCTTAAAATTTGATAGCCAAAGGCATAGTATTTTAGGAACTCAACTATTTCTCTAGAAGACCTTTCCAATGGTGCAAATCATTCTGAATTACAAGAACCGAGTCAAAATTTATGACCCACAAAGTAGGGGTAAATAAATTCCTAGTTTTTCGGTTCACGTTGGGTTCACCTTAATGTAGAGAAGGGGGATTCACTACTCATGATTTCTCTTCACTCATAGAGCCTCATGGGTGAACTAACCTAAACTACCTCAAGGAACAGTGGTGAGAGTTTCAGAATTCGAAAGAGCAGGTCATAGAGATTCTCTGGACAAACTGACAAGCTCTCGAACAAAGGATGGTAGCGCAAAATATGGACAACAACATGACACACTGACATATTGTATGGACCAAAAAGTGAGAATATCATAGAAAATGGCTTAGTCACTCCTTATAATCTAATTGCTAAGAAATTACTGATAAAGCTGGAATACAGTGAAATAGATGGAGAGAATAAGAAGTGGAAAGGAAATTCTTACAAGTGCGCAAGTGATGAAGCCTCCAACACATGGATGTCTTCGATACCTACACACAAAAGAGAGAATTATTTGGGGGGATGTATAGGGGTTTGCTTTAGTCAAACCCCTATTTTGGTGTTCCCACTGCCACAGATAGCCAAGATAATGATAATAGAGAAAAGTATTAAAAAGTAGGGAATGAAGTAAAGAACACAAAAGAACTGCAAAATAATGTTATGCTACTCAACCAAATCATAGGGGAGAGGAGTAGAAAGCTTACCACCTTCACCAAGAGCTCACTAGACAATGGGGGAGAAAATGAGAGGACTCAAGCCTCTATTGCAATGATGTTTTGTTCCACACTAGGTCTACGGAGTTGACAGAGTGTTGATGTTGCTGCTATGGAGTGTAAAGTTTTTCTTGAGAGTGATGGATTGAATTCTTAGAGCTTGTGAAGAGCCAAGAGATATTAATTGAAGGCTTAGAGTACTTTTAGAAGCTTTAGACGAGATGAAATGGAATGAGAGTGAATGGATTTGAAGTAGAGATGAAGGAAATGACCATATTCGGGTTGGTTTTTCGAAGGGGGCATTATAATTTGAATTCTAATGGGAAGTGTAATGATTTTGTAGGCTCTAGACATATGAAAATACCAATGATGTAAGCATACCATGTAGATGTCTGCGCGCCATGCAAATTTCCCCAATAGTTATTCCTCTTCTGACACACAAAATAGACGCCAAGTGGAACAAAGGCAATGAGCTTATGTGGAGTTTCGCCTTTGGATTTTGTTTTCTAAAGTGAGGAAGGGTAAAAGGGGAATTTTCCTAAGGGGTGCAAATTCGCTCCTATACAACAATGTATGAGCAGTGAAATGATCTCTATGAAGTGTAAAGTTTGTTTGAATATTTCTATAAGTAGATTACCATCATAATTTGAAATGCAACTAATAAATATTAATTTGGGAATATTAATCCTTTAACACTTACTTGATAGCCTTATATCATAGAATTATTGTATGAATTGAAATAATTAATCTCTAGTATCTTCATTAATATCTCTCCTTTCTCCCTTTTACCAAGGGTATGGCATTGAAAATTAGTAGAAGACTATTATATCTCCTTTAATATTTAGAGCTACTATATTTGTACAACTATGGGGAAACTGCTACCCTCAATCTAATTAATTTTCTTCAGGACTAGCTTTGTGGTGGGGTGCTATCTAGTCCTTATATAATTTATATTTCCCTACAACCTTTTTATTAGAGGAAGAGTTGAATGATATTCTCTATTCCGATATTTAACTATAGTGGAGCATGCCAAGGATAGGGAATTATTAGTTAATAAATCACTAGGATTAATATTTAACAAGTTTAGGGGGGATGGTGAAGTCAATCATATGATAACTCATGAAAATCAAGCCTTAATAGAATAATTTACACCTTGGATATCTTGGAAGCACTTTACCACCCACCATAATGAGTTCTTACATATGCTGATAAAATGAAAATGATAAACTAAGTAGTTGTAGTCAATTCCATGACTAATTTATGCATGGTAAGTTGATCAAAAAATCACTAAGGTCAAAACTAGAGAGGTAAACCTTGGTTTGCAACATTAGGAAAACCAATAAACTAGTTACACATAACCTCCTACTTCTTGAGGAGTACTCGGTATATCACTAGAATAGTAGACATGATGTGGCTACTCATTGTTAATAACTAACCATGTATGTCTAGAAGGTTTACAATACTTATTTTTAGTAGTACCAATCAACTCCTTAATCACTTTAGGATTCCCACCAAGTTGAATATATTGCTACTTAAAATTCCAAATATGACCAACCCAAATAAGGCCCAAGAGTGAATCTCTGGGATATATGAACAGTGACAGATAGTCATTGGACCATGCCAATACCTAATGTTTGGGCTCCTGGTAGGGACTAGTCGACATTCACTTGTTTCATGGAGGTGAAAGTTGTTAAGGGCTACCCTGTTTATGATATGATAATGGTTGTATGATTAGGGACCCATCCATACAAGTAAAATTAATCTAAGGATAATTGTTGCATCAAGGGGTTTCATTGGCTGTCATTGATAAGTAGATAAGTGACCAATGCCAAGTGTTATATGAGATTATGAAGAAGATAGTTGACAATATCACTAAGGTCACAAGGTGATATATTTCAGTAGCTACTTCTTTTTGGGTTGATAGACTTGTTATCAGTCACCTATAGGTGATTGAAGTTTGAACTCATCACATTATGGTAGGTTCACAACTTGGGAATTCTCTTTGACCCTTGGGTTGGAGGATGGATGGTGTAGGGGCACCCACAGGCTTTCATGCCCCAAGAGGGATCAAATGTTGATATTTTATTTTTCTTGAGTCCATTTCATGTAATAAAGTCTTATAAGACCATTTCATAGGTGTTTGAGTCAGTTTTGGATCATTAGGGGTCTTGTTGCAAAAAAATGTAAAATGTTGTCAAATTGCACAATGTGGAATATGAAGGGTCAATGTTGCATCAAGTGAGAATTTGAATGGTTTTAAGTTGAAAAGTTGGTTGATATCCATTAGAAAATGGTTATAAATTTTTCAAAAGGCTTGGTAAGGTTGAAGCTAATGTGGGCAAGTTGTAATTTAAAGAAAAATCAATAAAACTATGTATATTTTCTACAATTTTGAATGTGATTTCTCTGTTCCAAGACTATGTATGGAATTTTATAGCCTCACCATGACCTAAAACCTATTGGAATTGGTGGTAATATGAATCTTATTTATTCTCCTTTTTGTAGCACTCAAATTTATTACGTTTTAAGCAAGTTAGAGCCATTTTACCCTTGGCAACCTAAAACCCTACTAGGCCTAATTTGAGGGAGAACAACCCAAATTTGAGTCTTATGTTCCAAAAAAACCCTACGCCAATTATTATTATGTTGTATAAATACCAAATGGGCATCTAGAATTTTTTTAATATTTTTTTAGCAAGTCTGGTTTGAAACGTATGGCCGAAAAACACCAATTTTCTGCTACCATGCCTTAAGTTCAAGAAATAAGATAGTCAAAATCAGGGCCTGTCTATACAAAACAACCTACCCTTATTTTTGGATATGTTAAATAAGAGCCAAAAGGGTACTAAAAAATTACTTTAGAGTCTATTTTTGACGTTTGCACAGGAAGTTATGATGGAAAAACTAGTTAGCGAATACTACTAGGAGATTAAGGCCTAATGAATGAAAACCCACCATTTGAATGGTTAGAGATTGAAAGTTTTCTCATTTGAAGATTTTTTATATTTTTCCACCTCTTATCTATGTAAAATTGGTATCAGAGCCCAAAGATCTGGGCAAGATAATTTTTTAGAGTTTGTGTGTTATCTTTTTGCAGGTTGAAGCAAGAACCATGATGCCAAAAGACTAGGGCAAGGGAAAAGAAGAGGCTTGAGGTGAGGTATCATGAAGAAAAGAAGAAGCAAGGTGAAAGAGAATTGTTTAAAAAAGAAGAATGGACATGTTGAGGAAAATAGTTCATGAGGTACCAAGCAAGAAACAAGAGAAAAGAAAAGAGAAAAGTGAGATGAAGAAGAAAAATGAGAAAGAAGGACAAATAAACATGCAACAAGAGATAATGGACTTGAGACAAGCCTTGAATAAAATGAAAGAAAATGCAAAAAAAAGATGCAAGAGAGAATGGAACTTGCAATGCAGTAGCTTCTTGAGTGAGCAAAACAAGAAAGTGGTTGGCATTTTCCAATAAGAAAGAAGGTAAAGTGGCCCATCAAAAAGATCATTTAGAGGAGAAGGAAAGAGAGGCCAACAACACCACACATTGGGGAGTCTTTGTTAATGGTGGAAGAGAAAAATCGATCTGAGGAATAGGGAAAATGTGAAGAAAATGGGTCCCTTGAGGCTCAAAATTTAATTTCTAACAATACTTGTGAGTATGTGTTTACAACTGCAACAAATTAAAATGAAGATGGAAAAAGAGTCTAAAGAAGGAGGAGAAGTGCATATAGTGTATGAATATTGTTATACAAATGTAGTACACTATGGTGATGAGAATGTTGCAAAACGAACTGAGGTAATTTTTGCATTTTCTAATTTTATGGATGATGAATATGCCAACATATTGTATTTGAATGCTGAAGATAAAGACATAGACGGTGGCACTAAGACATATGAACGAGAACTCAAATTTTGGTACCTTGATGTTGAGAAGATGCTCAATACGAGACATAGAAAGAAGAAGAAGAAAAAGGATCTAGGGAAATTTGTAGAGATGAAGGATAAGTTGCAGAAGAATTGGAAAACTAGGAAGAAAGAGAAAACATACACTCAAGTGGACTTGAGTTCTTCTTCCCCTTGGGAGTATGGTGCAGGGGCACCCATAGGCTTTCATGCCCCAAGAGGGATCAAATGTTGAGATTTTTTTTTACTTGAGTCCATTTCATGTAATAAAGTCTTATAATACCATTTCATAGGTGTTTGAGTCAATTTTGGGTCATTAGGGATCTTGTTGCAAAAAAATGTAAAATGTTGTCAATGTTGCAAATGTTGTCAAATTGCACAATGTGGAATACGAAGGGTCAATGTTGCATAAAGTGAGAATTTGAATGGTTGTAAGTCAAAAAATTGGTTGAGAACCATTAAAAAATTCTTATAAATTTTTTAAAAGGCTTGTTAAGGTCGAAGCCAAAGTGGGCAAGTTGTAATTTAAAGAAAAATCAATAAAACTATCTATGTTTTCTACAATTCTGAATGTTATTTTGTTGTTCCAGGACTATGTACAAAATTTTACAGCCTCAAAATGACCTGAAACCTATTGGAATTGGTGGTACTGTGAATCTTCTTTATTATCCTTTTTCTAGCACTCAAATTCATTATGTTTCAAGCAAGTTAGACCCATTTTATCTTAGGCAGCCTAAAACCTTAGTAGGCCTAATTTGAGGGAGAACAATCCAAATTTGAGTCTTGTGTTCCAAAACAACCCTACCCAAATTATTATTATGTTGTATAAAACCAAAATGGGTATCTAGAATTTTGTTTATATTTTTTTTATCAAGTTCGGTTTGAAAATTATGGTCGAAAAACACCAATTTGCTGCTACCATGCCTTGGGTTCAAGAAATAGGACAGTCAAAATTAAAGCCTTCCTGTACAAAACAGCATACCCTAATTTTGGGATATGTTAAATAAAAGCCAAAAGGGTACTCAAAAGTGATTTTATAGTCTAGGTTTGAGGTTCTTACAAGAAGTTGTAATGAAAAAACCAGTTAGGAAGTATTATTAGGAGATTGAGGCCTAATGAATGAAAACCCACCATTTGAATGGTTAGAGATTGAAAGTTTTCTTGTTTGAGGATTGTTTGGATTTTTTCACCCTTTCTCTACATCAGTGGACCCATAGTGTAGTATAGGATGCATTAAATCCTCTACCCAGTTGACAAATGCCCCTTGACCCATACCACCACCGCACCTAGTGCAGAAGACCAAGGAATGAATGGGACCCTTGATGTAGTGCACAATACACCATAATTCATTTATATTGTTATTCTCTAGATGGGATAGTATTAAATATCCCTCCTATTTACCTACCTATCATGCCCTTACCTTGAATTGATCCCATTGCGATGAGGTTGAGCCCATAGTGTAGTATGGGATGCATTGAAACCTCTTCATAGCTAAGCTTTGACCTTATCAGTCACATTTCATGCCCACAACCAAAAGAAATACATTTTTTTCTAGGAATTTCTTGTTGAGTTGGCTGGTTGGGGTGGACTTGGCCATGGTTCACGTGGTTGGGTTTTTTGCATCCGACAAGGAAGCAAAAGCCATGACAATTACCCATTTTGGTACCTACTAATGCTAGGTAATCTAAAATAAGATTATTCCTTTGGTATATTGTTTCCAAATGTATTAATTATGTAAACTTAACTAGATTTACTACTATTGGTTGTGGATATTGTGATGCTTATATGTGAAATTTTATTGTATAGAAAAATTTCTCTAAAGGATGGGATTGTATAGATCTTTCATTTCAAATTTAGCTACAAGTTGATATTTCAGTTTTGAAATCATACCTTTCCCTTTACCAATAAATAACATATGATCAACATATAATGCAATAAATAGGAAATGATCAACATCAATTTTATAGTAAACATAATGATCTGATTTAAAATGCTCAAATCCCAAACTCTACACATATGTATAAAAATTTTGGTACCACATCCTAGGACTTTGTTTTAGGCTATACAAATATTTCTTATATTTTGAAACCAATTTATGTTTACCTTTCACCACGTAGTTCCCTATCCGTGTCATATAAATATTCTCCTCCAAGTAACCATGAAGGAAATTAGTTTTCACATCTATTTGATCAACCTCTAAATAATAAGCAACAACAATAGAAAGAAAAAATCTAATGGATGCCATTTTTTCAACATGAGAAAATATCTCCCCATAATCAAAACTCTCAACTTGAGAGTAACCTTTCCAATCTTGGTTTGTACTTCTCAGTACCTCCATCTAAACCAATATTTTTATTGAACACCCATAATTTGTAACCAATAGGTTTTCTTTCTTTAGGAAATGGTACAAGATCCTATGTATCATTCTTTTTCAAACATACCATTTCTTCATCCATAACGATCTTCAAAAATTATGCATCATTCATACCCAGTGCCTCTTCTATAGATCTAAGTTCAACCATGTTAGTATTCAAAAAAAAAATACATATCCAATCATCAGGTGAATACATTTTAGGTGTTGTCTATGCCTTGTAGACCTACAAACAAGCTAAGTTGGAGGTTCTTTCCCCTCTTATTAAGATTCCAAGCTAGATGAGCTCTCCTCAACTTCTTGTATATCCATGGGCCTGGATTCAAATTTCTCAAGTTTAGAAGGAAATTGGATCACATCTTCTTGTTTACTTTGTTCTAGCTGCAATATAACAAAAGAAGGCTTAGTTTCTCTAAAAACAACACTTATACTATATATTACCTTATGTGAAACATGATTCCAAAGCTTGTATCCTTTTACACCATAAATGTATCTGATGAAGGTACAATTCACAACCTTGTTCTCCAAAAAAAAATTCTTCTCCTTTGGCACATGTGCATATGCCTCACAACAAAAACTCCAAGATGTCTTCATGAAGGCTTATGACTTGACCATGCCTCTATAGGTGTCATATCAACAAGAGATGATGTAGGATACCTGTTAATCAGGTTATAAGTAGTAGCAACAACTTCAGCCCAAAACATTTGTTCTATAATAGCACCACTCAACATACTCTTCACCTTATCTATCAGTTTCCTATTCATTCTTCTGTAAATCCATTCTACTGTGGAGATTACAAAGTTGTCTTTTGTCTATGAATACAACAATCTTTACAAAATCTATCAAAATCATTAGAGAAAAATTCACTTCCATTATTATTCCTCAAACATTTTATTTAATTTCCAATATGCAACTCAACCATTCCTTAAAATTATTTAAATTGACTAAAAACTTCAAATTTACTCTTTAGAAAATATACCCTTGTCCTACTATAATCATCAATAAATGAAACATAATATGTGGATTTTTGAATTGAAGGAACATCTACAAGACGAAACACATCAAAATGAATATATAATACACCAAAAGATTTATTAGAACTTGAGTAAAACTAAATGCAATTTTTTTTTCCATAGATGCAATGCTTAGAAAAATCAAATTCAAGATAAAAATCAGAAAACCCTTCAACAAGGTTTTTAATTTTTCAAGGTCCTTAAACCCTTTTCTCTAACATGGTGAAGTATCTAGTGCCATAACATAGTTTTATTTGTAGGTAACTTTTATTTAGAAGAAAGATCGCCCTTGGATACTGTTGGCTAATAGATTGGGAACATTGAGATATCACAACTCCACGCCCAAAAAGGTGCCAAAATGAACCAAACAACTCTGAATATTAACCTTTAAACAAAGACAAATATCCTTTGAATTTTTTCGAGGTATAGCTCCCACAGATGATTTTCAATGAATTAGAATGCTAAAATCAAATATCATGTATGCTTTTAGCCAGAAAGTAGTAAAGGAAAACCCAATATCATGAAAATTACTAAATATTAGATGCAAGATTTGACAAATAAGAAGAATTAGCACAAAGACCAATCTTAGCTAAACTATTCAAGAATTAAAACATACACCCAATACCATATGAGAAATGAAATTTATTATGAATAAAACTGCATCACTTACACAAAGATAAGATACAACATTAAGATGTTCTCAAACACAAAGATTCAAGAACCTAGATCAACTTCACAAATTGAATGAACAAAGCAAAATAGTAATTTAATTCACAAAAAAATATCGTATTGAGTTGTTCAAAGTGTCTAGAGAGGTAACATATGAAAAAGATACAATTAAACAGGAAGATGAGTAACTACCTCATTTTTTTCCATAATTGACTCAAATTGAAAAGGCAAAAAAAAGAAAGGTAAACTAGAAGTTGAGCTATCATGATGGATTGGCTTCACTTCTAGATTCTTAGGTCACCATAGGTTTCTTTCACTAGGCCTGTAAATCTTTAAGGATATGTAATAATTATTTATGCTGAAGAATAGCTATATTTTTCATTCACATCTTCCACATTAGATGACTATCCTTAGCTGACTCAACATGATGTTCAAAGACTTTCATGAAATCAATCACTTGAGAGGTGACCAAATGTAATTCACGAAGCTTCTTCAGGTGCTCAACATTGAGTGAAGGTGAATCAAGTGTTTCTTTAACCATTCTCTAGAAACTATCTATCATACCCTTGATGTATACGTTATTCCCAATCTCCCCTTTATCTCGTAGTAACCTAAGATCCACCAAGGTACCCAGTGCTTCTTCTGAAACAATAGTACACTCATCAAGGATTTCTATAAGCTTCTGTAAACTCTGTTTAGAAATTTTTAACTTCCACTCCACCCCTTTGTTCCATATCAAGCAATGGGTTTCTGAAGCATTAGGTATAATCTATTCTACAACTAATTTCTCCATATCCCAACTTAACATTAATTTCAATTCAGTTTGGTAACTAATCCATAAATTTTCTTCCTTTTCAATCGCAACAATCTCCTCCCCCAAAGTATTCTTTAAAGCATTTGTTTCCTTCAATGGAAAATTATGCAACTAGAATTCCATGTCTCGTCCGACTTGTCCTCGAAGAACCTTGTCACAATGAGAATGTTTGTCTAACACTTGAAACTTTCTTAAAACTTCATGGAAAAACATGGGGGGGTAGATGAACATTTAATATCTTTAACTTCTTCACAACATGTGGATGTTGTCACTTCACTATTTCCATCATATTATCTTTCAAGATTTGAAAGTAAACATATATAAGTGGAAAAGCGGAGAGTTCAACGAACTATATAAAAGTGTGCTTGAGTTCAAATATCATGTCAAGATTTCGCTTAAATAAAAAATATTACTCATGTGGGAAAGGAAGGTTCGATGAACTATACAAGACACCACCCAAATGAGAGACCATACGACCTTCATAGAAAACAAGCTCAAGCAACAAAGTGAGGAGTTATACGAACTACATAAAACACCACCCAAGTTCGATGAACTATACAAAACACCGCCTAAGTAGGACTGAGTCGTTTATAAGTTGGTAGATAGCTTTCCATGGAGCAAGGAAAAATTATAGGGTAACAAGTACCCATAATCCATGACCATCTATTGAAGATGAAACCCTCACCTCTTCTATAGACTTCCTTTTTAGAGAAGTACTATTGCACTCAACAGTGTATGCATCAAGATTATATAATGTGTCATATCTAACACCTCTAATAATCACCATAGCACCTCTAACCATCTTGCATCCTGCATCAGAAAGTACTACCTGCATACCTACATCTATTATTTTTCTCATAGATAACAAATTTTATTCTAATCTAGTGATATGCAACACACCATTAATCCTTTTTATTCTACCATCAAGAAACCTAATTATAACTTTACCATGACCAACAATATTTAAACAAGGGTTATTACCCAGGTACACCTTACCTCCATCAAATTATTCATATGTAGAAAACCAATCTCTATTAGGAGTCATATGGAAAGATGCACCTAAGTCAATTAACCATGCATCATTACCTATACAAGATGCCAAATCTACAATGAATGCATCACGATCTTCCTCCCCAGACTCAGAATCAGAATTAAATCTCTTCTTTTTCTTCTTCTTTTCTTCTTTTATTATTTTAAGTCTTTACAAATATGTCTAAGCTTAGCGCAGTTCCAACAAATAAATTTGGACTTTCCAGGAGATTTGGATCTCTCCTTGGACTTGGATTTATCACACTTCTCATTCTTCTTTCATTTTTTCTTAGTTCTTCCATTAAAATTTAAGGCCTCCTTGGCACTGATGGATACCTTCCTCTTCATCTCTTTAGAAATCAAAGAACCCATCACATCTTCAGTCATCAAGATAAAAAATGTACTCCCAATATCCATAGCAAGGGAATCCCATGAATTAGGCAAAAAATAAAGAAATATCTAACATTTCTCCTCCTCATCCATTTTGAAACCAAATGATGCCAATTGAGCCACCAAAATATTGAATTCTTCTAGGTGGTCTATAATTCATCCACCCTCTTCTATTCTCAAGGAATATGATTTTTTCCTCAATAATTTTTTTTCGCTAAAGATTTGGCTTGATACATCTCAAAAATCTTTTTTCATAGTTTATGTGTAGAGGTATCTTCATGGACATTGATTAAAGCAGAGTCTACCAAGAACAATCTAGTTAGAACCTTGGATTTACAGCCTATAACATCATATTGAGTAGACAAAGTAGGATCTATTGGCCTTGAAACATTCACATCAACAACATCCCACAGATCTCAATCTATCAATAGATCCTCCATATTTAGCTTCCACATTTCAAATTCACATATAGAAAATTTATCCACCTCTATTCTCCCTGATGAACTTGTGATTTAAAAATTCCTACATCAAGATCACAAAGTATCTTCTACACAAGGTCCCACTCAAAATTGGATTAGTTAAAAAACCAACAACCCATAACTGAAAGAAAAGGTGATCAGGCTTTGATACCACTTGTGAGGAAGCTAAGGTAGTAGAACAACTTCCTACACTAATCTTGAGAGGAGGATAATGTAAAAATTTATAGATCTTTTCAACAGTTGTAAACTTAAACATAAATACCATGCATACCACAACATAGTGATTTACGTGGGGAAAACCCTTTTGGGAGGGAATCCCCACACTCTAGAAGCCACCCAATATATTATTCAGAAATCACAAAGATTATAATATAATTGCAATGAACTATTCTCATAGGAGTATCATCAACCAAAGATCTAGAAGCAATACAAACACTATTAGACTCTCAGAATACATCACAATACATAGTTGTAATACAATGGGGTGTGTGCAAGAAGTTGAGTTCACTTTTTGGCCAAAAAGTGGAAGTGTTTTCCTTGATTTTCAGAATTTGTCACATTTGACCTTAAAATTTGAAGCACTTAGAGATGAAATCCTAAAAAAAGTCACTAATCATAAAATTTACTACTCAGAGTCTAGTTTCCAAATATGTAAATTATTTTAATACCTAGATGATACAAATTGATTTTCAGTCGGCGTTTCAAAAGACTACTGTTTAAAAGTCACTTTATTTTTACCATACCATGCACGTGTACGCCATCCATATTTTGAACTAAATTATCATATTTTTTAAATCCTTTTGGGAAAATATTTGTAACACATTGAAGAACACTCCTGAATTTTTTTTGTATTTTTTTTGTTAAATTTGTATTAATTATGTTTTTTTTTTTTTAAATCATTGTGTACATCACGCATAAGATGACCGAAATTTATCATTTTTATTATTTTTTTCAAATTGAAAATAATTTTCTAAAGTACACTTTCGTACAATTTGTTCTTCAAAAAATTATTTGAATAAAATGTTATTAAAATACTAACAAACCTTGATATTTTAATTTTATGGACCAGTTTCATCAAAAAATTAATTGAAAAATAGAAAAAACAATCAAATTGTAAAAAAAATTACATATTTGGAATCTACACTGTCTCATCTATAATGGGTTTTAATTTTGTCAATTTTTTTTACAAAAAATGTCTTCAAACATATGCCTAAAGTCACTATTTTTTTGTGACATTGACAGGACCTTCAAGTTGCAGGTCAAACCAGGTCCAAAGCTCAAGTTCGGGTCCCCAAGTCTTTTCCTAAACCAAAAACTAAAGCACAAACTCAACCAAAAATTCATATTTTAAAAAACGGCATGTTTTTTCATAAAAACTAATTTGTTTATGCTTTTACGAAATGGGATCCCGTTTTGAAAAGTTGCCAAAAATGGGAAGCTGCCAAAAATGTCAAGTTTCCATAAATGGAAATTTTTCAAAATGAGATCCCATTTTGAAAAGATTCCAAAAATGGAAAGTTTTCAAAATGAGATCCCATTTTGAAAAGTTACCAAAAATATAAATTTGCCAAAAATGGAAAGTTTTCAAAACGGGATCCTATTTTGAAAAGTTTCCAAAAATGGAAGTTTTTAAAAACGAGATCTAATTTTGAAAAAATGGGATCCCATTTTAGTTTTAGGCTTGGGACCCCAAAGCAAAATAGGATCCTGATTGCTAAAAAATAGGATCGCAATTCATTTTTCTAATTTCAAGATTTTTTCTAAGGTCGAAACTTCCCCCTTAAGTGGACTCAACTTCATGATTTAACCCAATTCCCTCATAAAATAGGGTTGCCTTCTAGGGCATGTCAATCCAACAAAATATCAACCATAAGATCTGAGACCTAATGATGAATGGTTCAGGTTTACAATAATAAAATATATAAAAAAATTACCTTTTGGGTGTACTACCCCAAGCCTCTATTGGTGCACACAGCCCTTGGACCCCCCACTAGGGAGATTATCCCCACAAACTCCTCACAAAGGGGTACCCCTGCAACCCCTGCGAACTTACCTATCAATAGTAAACCTTATGTAATTGCAAGGTTGACACACATTTTCCCAACAAGGTCACTTTAGCCAATTTATTTGAAACACTCCATATTTTAGTTATCTTTTTTTCAAGGTCTAAGGAGTTGATATTAGGTTTTGAAAGATCAATCGCATTAAAATTTTCAACTATATTTTAGATAATTAATTCCACCAAAAGTTCCCAAGGTTTTGATTGATTTCTAAAAGAATTGGTGTTTCCTTCTTTCCACATGCCCCAACCAACATGGAGAAAATCCTCCTTGACCATAAATACTTTATTAAGGGATGAAAGAAAGGGGTCTTGCAGCTATCAATAATACTTCAAACATTGTCTTTCCAAACCAAAGAAATATAAAAGTTACCAAGGATATTTTTCCTGACATTCTATGCATAACTATAATGGATGAGAAGATGGTATATCCACTCTTTAGCTTGTTCACACAACAAGCATCTATTACCCATTTGAAAGAATCAATTTTTGAGGTTGTTTATTGTTAGGACTTAAATAAATTTTAGGGCGCATTTATCTTGGGCTGCGGGCACGTTTTAAGAGGGTGGGGCAGTGGCTTAACCCATTCGACCCCATATGGGGCAGCGGTTGTGCTATGCACAGTCGACCACCATGGATGGTGGTGCGGTTGTGCTTAGCATAGTCATCCACCAGTCATGGTGGCGACAGTGCCAACAGCCGCATGGGGGTGCATTGGGCACAACTCCCCCACAGTGCCTCCCATGGGGGGCGGCTGTGGGGTGAGCCCCCAGCCCCCCATGAATTTCGAGATTTTTTTATTTTTCAATTTTTAGTTTTTTATAAACCCCTGCGGATTTTTAATCCACGATTTTGACAGGGGTTCTTTTGATTTAAATTTAACAACCACAACTTCAATAAAATACATGAATATATATATATATATATATATATGTATGTATGTATGTATGTATACATATATATATATATATATATATATATATTCAACTTTAACCAAAATTATAAATTTAGAAGAGCAAATAATTCTCATAAATATACATCTACAGCCATATTGAAATTTTTCCTTGAAGAACATTATTTCCAAACAGAGGTTTTCAAAGTTTTGAGCCAAGATTTGAACATGGGTTTTTCTGGCAAATCAAACAGAGTTTATATATTTTCAAACAACATATAAAATTGTGAATCTTTTCAAAATGAAACTAATTTAATAAAAGAAAACCCGGTCTCCAAGTGCTTGCAAGATTGACAAAAAGGTGCAAATCCTTCTCCTCAGATTCAAGCTCCTTCTCAACAATCCAACTAAGCTTCTCCAAAATCCAAATAAAAAACCCACCAAAACCAAAAATTCCTTCCTTCTCTTTTCTAATTTTCCATTTTTTCATCCTCTCTCAAAAACTCCATGAAAATCCATAATAAACAAAAAAATGAAATATCTATTCAAACACCATAATAAATTTTCCAAAACAAAACAAAAAATATCTTATAATATAAAATATTAATATATATATATATACTAAAATGTGATTTAATAGATGGCATGAATTAAATGTAACTGGGAAAATTTCAAACTAATATGCTATAGTTAAGTTAATGGACTTATTTTAAAATAATATATTTGAAAAAAGAATAATATATTTGAAAGGACAATTATTGGATTTATAAGTAATGTGTTTAATAGTGAGATTATTGGATTTTAAAATAATTTATTTTGCAAGGGCAAATAGTTATTTTAAAATGATATGTTCTGAATCGTATAAGTGAATGTTTATTTAATTATTAATTAAAAAGCATTTAGGGAATTAAATAATGAGTTTAAATTCCATCTTTTTTGTGAAAGAGAAGTTATTAAATCAGTTTTATTAAGGCGATAAATTACTAAATGTTAATAAAGGAAGTGGATTTAGTAAATCTAAAGTATATTTAATTTCTGTTCAATTGCTCTGTTAAATGTAAGTTCCTCTTGTTATCGCTTTGGGGGAAATTAATTAGAAGTGTTGTTAAGTCTTCCAGATGGTGTTTTCATTTAATTGGGGTTGTCGTATTATGTTAGTCAACCTTTGGATTGCCTTGGGTAGTGCATCTAAATGTATCATGTTAATTACCTAGTTTCCACAAACATGGATGATTTGTGCCTCCTTTGGAAGGAGTGGTTTACGTGAATTGTTGCCTCCAATGTTGGAGTGAGTCTCAGTATATGTTTCCTCCTAGAGTTGTAATGGAAGTAATATCTTTTGTATGCACTTGGGTTCCCTTGGTAATTGGTTTGAATGTGTGTTGTCAAGTAGAAGAGTGGCTTCTATTAGGCACCAGAGCCCAAAGAGGTAAACTGGATAACCTTCGGAGGTGGTTTAATCAAGTGATAACTAAAACAATGTACTTAGAAGATTAGGTAGTATTTCACACTAATCAAGATAATTTAGCCTCACTCATAGACACAAGTGCTCGTTTAGGCTTGGGATGAGTGGGAAGGCCTGGAATGGCAAGGTCATATATCTTGTCTTTACGAAAGGTATTTGATTCTGCATGAGTGAGTATGGGAGCCAAGATTCGGTTGAGGCCACTAGGATAACCCATAATGGGGGCCGAAGCCTATGAAGATTCCCAGAGGATATCCCATGTCGAGCTGTGCAATGACACTCTGTCTAGGACAACAATTGGTACATGATTTTATGTGTATGGTTTTCTTAACATACCTAATCTATTTTATATCTGGAAGCAATGTGATCATGTTAGAGTTGTACTTGTGTTGTTCCTATGATTGGTTGTGTTAGTATGAGTCAGTATGTTTTAGCCTGTGTCTAGAGGTAGATGGGCTTGTCTAGGAATCCTTGTTAGTATCTCCTAGCACGGGAGGTGGGCCTTCGGGTACCACTTGGTTGGGTGGAACATGCACCTTACTCCGTTGGGTTTTCTTCTTGTTCGTGTTGATGAGATTTCTAGTTGGAGAGCTCATGGGATCCAGTTACTTTTCATGCTTTTATTCATTTTAGTTGATCTTGTAATTTTTTACCCCTCATTTGTAATCGAGGTGGAAGATTTAATATGTTATCATGCTCATTGGATTTACCTCATTCGGGGAATGAGAGATTTAATCTTTTGTTAAATTAATGTTATTGAAATCTTATTGTATCTCTTATTGTTTGATGCAATTTATCATGTATGCGTTCTTAATTTCTTAAGTAAATAAATGTTATGGATTCAATTCATGTTTTTGTTTTGGTTTTAAAGTAATCTCAGTCTCTTAACCTTAGAGGTTGTTGGAAATGGGTAGTGAACTTGTATGTTAATTGTACTTAAAAAATAAAATAAAAATCTAGCACGTTTGAGTTGTTAATTGCAACTTCCTCTAGGGTTACATGGTGGGGCGTTACAATAACATACTTAATCACAATGTTGCATCTAAGAGAAACTAAACTAATTTTTAATTAGATCACATTAAACATGTTAAATCATGAAGAAATTCATTAAATAGTCTTACAAAGGTTATTTAATTAAGCACATTGTCATAAATAACATTCAACGCATAAAGACAAGTAATAAAACATCATATGCTCATATATATATATCAAAGTTTTGTCTACATGTCATCAATATATACAATGCTACTAAGGTCTATGACTACCAGATCCCTCGGGACCTAGTGCTCACATCGGTCTGGTAGCATTCTTTTGAGAGACGGTGGTGTGCGATCGTGATCATGATTTGTTGAATGTACTAAGAGAAAACTGTAAGCCCCATATCTATCTTAGGGCCTCTCGATGCTCCCTTACTATCTGATCTCTCTCCACATATAGTATTGCTACCTTAAACTCTAGTCTCTCAAACTTTGTAGGGGCTTGAGATGACTGTGCATCTTGGGAAGCACCACCTCAATGGATGTGCCTCCTAAGACTCTTAGACACTTCCTGTAGTCTAATGTATGACCTGAAAGACTCTGGGTCTTGATCCATGATGGGTGGGGGCACATAGAGTCTGTGGCCTCCTCGTTGACTGATGGGGGCACTATCTCTACAACCAACTAACAATAGAGATATTGAAGATCTCTCATAGATGCTACAAGATAGAAAACATAAAAATAATTAGTATACATCATGATATATATGTATTAAAGAATAAAATATAAGCACAAGCATAAAGCATAACAGTAAATAAAATATAATCACTTATCTCTCTGGCAGGCTATGTGAAATCAGTCTCACCATGTGCAGGGGGCGTGGAAGATGTGCTAGCCTCTCCATGACTGTAGGTACTGGTGACTTTGTAGCTACTGCTCATGATCTAGTCATACGAATGGGACAGGGCTCTCCCTGCTTGTGACCCGCTAGATCCTCATCTATTGCATCACCACTCACACTCATGGGTTGCTCCTCCTCAGGTCATCCTCGTCCTCATCCCTCTCCTCCTAGCTATCATAGTCAATATCTTCAATCTCATTGTACTCCTCATCTATGACATCAGTAAATATGTATGCAACCTTGTATCATGTCTCCTTGACCCTATCCTCCATCCCATCTCCCTCATTTGGGAGTGGTCCTATGTCACCTATCAACTCATCCATCAGAAATATGGGAGCTGACCATGATACTATCCACCACTCCTCATAGTCATTTGTCACACCAACGTCATCAACGTCGGAGACTGGAGGCATGTTGTGATTTGACAAATCAGAGTCACTATAGATAAAATCCTTGATAGTGAACCATCTCAAATCACCAGGGCTTTGAGCACTTCGTACTGATCTCCTAAAAAAGGATCGTGCCCTAGGTGCTATCTAAATCTACCCAAACTGGCACATGACACAATCATAGTAAAAAAAATGTACTATGTAGTCATGTCTCCCAATCAAGAATCTATCCATTTGTAACCATCTCATCTTTCAAGTCTCATCTGGACACTGTAGCACAAGCTGGTAAGGTCTTCAAGGTATCTCATTCTCCTCCAATCGGTCAAAGAGGACTCTCCAAAAGTGAAAATCACCATATTTCCAAAACCACCATAGAGGATAGTTGAATGCTCGAGGATACCTCAAGGCTATCAGACATAGGAAGCTAGTAGGTTTGGTAAAAGTAATATACTCAAGGAACCAAACCTGTAGAAGTATATAGTGTACAATACTATCCACCTCTTGAAAGACAAATCATCCAAGATCATAATACATATATGTGGAAGGATACTATTCCTATAAGCATATACAATCATCTCCTCTACCATCCCTTGTATCAGGTATATAATTCCTCCCTCTAAGTGCACTCCCCAGCCGTCAGGGATGAGTACTAGGTATACTGTTAACATCATAATATGTCTAACTAGTGGGGCTCATGAATATAGTAGCATCACAAGATCTATATGTGATCTCACCCTCTCATCATGCACTGGTCCATCAAGACAGTACTGCATGTCGTATTTCATCTCATAGAATGACTGCTCCACTTGAAAATACACTCTCTCACCTCGAATAGGAGCTCAGAGTATGTGGTGTACGTCCTCTAGCATGATGGCCATCTCCCCGATAGGTAGATGAAATGTACATGTATTTGCATCCCATCGCTTTGCTAATGCCATCAGCACCAGACCATGGTACCTCATCGAGGGCATGAGGTACACATAGTATAAGCCTATGGTCTGTAAAATCTTTGTATCCTACATTGAAAGTGTGGGGGCTAGGTCACAGATAAGGCTAATCTGCCTACCACCTAGATGCTTCCATGAACGGGTGGGAATCTAACAAAAGAGAAAAAACATATCCTATAAGCATTCTAAAATATCAAATATCTACATCAACAATCATAAAAGTGTACTAAAATTGTTCTATTGTACTTTCCTAAAGGTCCTAGACACTTTAGAACCCTTTTGGGACACTTTGCAAAGAAACGAGACACTTTGCGAAAAAGTGGGACACTTCACGAAAAAAGGGGACACTTTGTGAACTTTTTTCCAAGGCCCTAAATTAACCTAATAATGCATAAAAACATGTAAAATCATAATGAAAATGCATAAGGACAGAGCTAAGGTAGAAAAATCAACTCACCTCATGACAATGCTCATCGTGTGCCACTTGATCTCACACGAGGTCTAGTCTCAAAGGCCTGTAATCTCATCGACTGGGCATTCTCAATCACTTTCAAGCTACAAGAAGGTAAATGACAAAATAGTTAGAATTTACTTTACTGTTTACTCTTATATAAGTTAAAACTAGGGTTTTTACTATATTAGAGTTAAAAAGTGCTTTTCATTCAAATCAACATAACAGGTGCTAGAGAGTTCCATTTTTTATGTTGTTTGTTGCATTGGAATCATGATTCCACTCCCGATATCAACAATTTTTTATCATTATGTGCTATGGTACTTGGAAATAAACTATGATATGGCTTATCTTATTCAACATGGCTAGATTTCTACCTTGATTCCACCTCCATGAAGTGAGCAGAATCAAGGGGGGACATACATCTAACCTTGAATGTGATCTCTAGAAGAAGTTAGATAAGAGGATCTTTGGAAAACTAAAAAATTTGTGTTATAGGATGTGGGTCCTAACATCATGGTTTTGCACATGGGTATGTGCAGTATCATCATGAAAAAATAGGCCCTTAAGTGGCAATAAAAAGACAGAAAATCAGAGTTAGACAACTTGACATAAAAATTTGAATAAGTTATCTATATTATTTCAAAAAAATGTAAAAATAGAATCTGTAGAAAATTGAATGTAGTTTCTAAACTACTGGACCTTTATTTAAAAAAAAAAATCTATTTGGTGAAAATTCGAAATTTCAATGCAAAAGTATTTAAATTTCAGGGTAAAAATAAGAAGTAGGTGTTTGTCTGACCACCCTAACCATAATAAAATGATAATATTTTTTTATAAGATTTTAGATATAAGTAGAGGACTCATGTCCTGATGTGATGCATATTTTTTTATAATTGTTTTCAAGTAAATAATTAATTATGAATTTTTTATTACAACTTTTAAAAAATATAAAAGGTTGTCTGTCTAACCACCTTAACTTGGTCAAAAATTCATGAAATTCAATTTTATTTTTTTTAATCCTATAGTATGCAAGCATAGAATGTGATGCATGTTTTAGATTCAAAAAATGTGATACCATTTGAAAGTTATAGATTGTTTTCAATCAGCTTATCAATCAGGACTTTATTCGTAAATCTAATAGAAAATGAATAATAATTATTTATTAAATTCAAAGTAAAGCATAATTTATATTGGTGGAAAGCTGAGAATATCCTCTAAAAACCCTTTTTGTTTCATCAATTTTGGGTTAAAAAAAAGTCATCAGCCACATGGGCCATCATATGGCTTACATATCGCCACTTTTTGGCCCATCATGATCCTGCACATACCCACATAACTATACTAGGGGCTTCATTCTCCCATGTTGTGAATGAACTTATATGAGTATCCTTTCATGATAAAGTGTACTATTTGGATTCCTTTAGCTCACATATGCACTTAGAGTCATATGGGTGCTAAAGTGGGGCTAGATGTAATGATGGGAATTCACCCCCTTCTTGGAGATAGGCCAATTTCTCATTTAATATGGACCTATATTAGTACCTTTGCATTAATTATCCCTTTAATTCATCATTTATAGGCCCCTAAGACTCATTATTTTGGATCTTGAGGCTCATTTCACCTAAAAATCCCATAAAATCACTTAAAACCCCGAAATTCCTAAAAACCCACCTCAAAAACCTAAGGGACTCATTCGCCACCTTGGATGAATGAGTCCCCTTAGGTGGAACCCATTTGCCCAAGGTGGCGAATAAGTCCCATTTGGGGCCTTTTTCAATTCTAAGTAGGAAATTCACCAATTTAATTCAAATTTTTGGTGGATGTTAGCCTTTGAGATCTAAATAACAGCCAATTAGGTGTTAATTCCTATAAAAGAAACTTTTCAAGTTATTTTCATTAATCTAAGCCATTTTGAGCAAGCATTTTCAAGAGAAAATTCAAGAGTCAAGTGCTGAAAATATTTCACAAGAGTATTCAAGTTTTAAGAGCAAGTAAAATTGAAGCTTTGGAGGAGCATTAAAGTGTTTTTGCAGGTCTTCAAGCTCACTTTCATTCAATATATAGCATTGTTAAGGGTTGATCACGGTTGTCTATGGTGAATCATAAAGAAATCTAAGTTGGGGAGATGCAACTAGCCATCAAGCCAATCCTAAGGACTTGTTTTTTAAGTGATCCCATCTTCCATTTTCACTCTACTCTCATCCTAAGGAAGGTTTATGCATCATTGAGATCCATTTTAGGTGATTGGAGATCTCCTAAAGTGAGTCTTGCATCATTCAAGTTTCATTAATGCATCTTGTTCTTGCACATTAGAATAGGATTGCATCATGTTTCAAATTTCTTAGTCTTAGACACACTTAAGGCTAGTATTTTCATGCACATTTCATTATTTCCATCAAGGTTTAATTACCAAACTAGGGGTTTGACCAAGGAAAACTCCCCATGAGAAAATCAAGTTATATTCTATTTTGTAGGTATTTTAGTAGATTCGGATCCGGGACTCAGCTTGGAAGGAAAGAGCAGGTCTTAAAGTACATATTGGAGTTTTGAATTCCCAAAAAAGTGAAATGGGAATGATTCACTAGAAATGGAAAATGAGTCCCAATGTATGTGTTTTTCAGATCTGTTTGTAGATTCAGATACCCATTTTCCCGAAACAGGTTCTTGTGTAGAAACCCTGATCTAGGATTGATTCGCCCACGTTGGCGAATGAGTCCTAGTTGGTCAAAAAGTCAAAAATTTCAATGTTTCGAAGTAGCTTCCAACCACTTCTATATTTCTAGGTGCACATCATTCATTCCATAACTTTTTTGTTTTATTTTGTTAGTGCATTTCTAAATCATTTTGTAGGTCCTTGCATTCAACTAGGGTTTTGCATTTCATTTTTCATTACATTATCTTTTCCAAGTCTAAACTTTGTGGTGAACCCCTCAATAGATCATATTCAGTCCCTAGGAAAACCCTTAGCAAAATCTCTTTCTCCCTTGCATTGAGATCTCAAGGTTTATCCTTGAATGCAATTGGAAAAGTGGGTACGCTCTATGTCCAAAACCATATGATAGCATTCCAAACCACTTTTTCACCATTTCAAAAATATTGAGCATTGAAGCTAGATCAATGAGAATGTGTTTAATTCACCTCAATAATTATCACAAATGGATTAGATTGGGCTTGCACTTCAGGAGAAGGAAGTTCATATTGATTTAATGTAATATTTGGCATGTTAGAATAAATGTACTCTATCAAGGAATTAACAACATTTTCCTTAGTAGAAGGAACCAATGTCTTTTATAAAGCTTCTTGAAGCATTCCATTATAAACAAGAGAATTTCGAAGAAGACCCTATATGGATATCTTAGTGGGAGTAACACCAAGTTGCTCAAGAAGATCATACTCACCTAGGACTTTTGAGATAGGATTTGGTGTAGAAGGAATAATAAGTGTGGGAGATGCAAGAGATGGTGGAATATTGTAATTTTTCTTATTTCCTCTAGTATTTAAGTGTTGGATACTAAGGTATAATCATTCATCGTAGGCATTTTGGAAGTAATTTTGTAATCTAGAAGGATCACCACAAATAGTTACTACTTTTTTGGGATTTTAGTTTTCTCCACTAACATCGATTATTGGTCACTCAAGTTTGTTAGGGACACTAGAGACAACAATCATGTTAATAGATTCATTAAATGACTTTTAAGAGAATTGATTAAAGAAGATTATAAAGAAATAGAGTTTGATGTAGAAGAAATAAAATTAGAATTATTGGAAGAAGATAAGTGTAAAAATTATTAAGTGATTCATCTAACATATACAAATATTCTTTATAAAATAAATTATCAAATGCATGAAAGTTTTGGAGAAAGAGATATGACATGCCAGATGACACACATTCACCAAACTAGAGAAAGAAGAATAGAATTAAATAACTAGTTGAAAGAAAAAGAATATGTGTTTTAAAAGATTTTAGTTCACCAAAATGTGATGTAGTGATTTTGATTCTTGAGAAAAATATTTGTATAAAAAAATGTACATCACCTCAAAATAGCATAAATTATACAATTGATTTAAAATAGAAATAAAAAAACCTGCTAAAAGGGAATGATAAAGATAACTTGTTCTGAAAGAAAGAAACTTTATTTTATATGACTAATGATAAAAAGAAAAATAAACAATTCTTTTTCTAAATACAGAGACATAAAAATATATTTGTAAGTGAAAAGAAAAATATAGATAGAGATGAATCTAGCACCAAATGTAGAAACTCTCAGCCTAAGATGCCAACACATAGCATGGATGTCTACTTGTAACACTGCTATCTTTACATAGTCAATCCAAAGTTATCTAGAATGTGTGTTTTAGGAAATAAAATATTCTAAATTATACACACATAGAGATGAGAATTTTTTGGGGTTCCTTAGGAGTTTTCCTTAGTGAAAACCTTGTTTTGGTCTTTTGACCTCCATGGACAACTAGAGATAAAGATGATGAAAAGATAAATTTTAAATCCTATTGATATTAGGAATTTAAAAGTAGTAGAGAGCATTACCAATAGGTTAATCCTCATCTGTAAGATTTATTTATTGATTCAACAATGGAGAGATGATAAGGAAGCTTGATTTGTTTCTAGAAAAAAGAGTGCAATCACCAAAAACCTTTTTGCTAAGATAGTTGTAGTGATTTTTATAGAGTTTCCCCTAGATGGGAGAGAGATAGCTTGAAAAAATAACGATAATGTAATTTACCAAATGAGAAAGAGGGGGATTTTTTTCTTGAATGAATGAGAAGAGGCACTACTTTCCTATTCAGGCATTATGACATGTCTCGTAAGTAGCTCGCATAGAAAGTGCACTTTTGAATCTCAAATTTTTCTTGGATGTTAATGCACCATGAAGATGTTCATGTGTAGCATTGTAATCCAAGAGAATTCTATTAATTTTCAAAATAAAATTTGTAATTCTTCATGCTTGTTGATCATGGAATAAAATATTTAAATATCAAAATAACATTTTATCATAAATTTCTAAATCTAAATGGGTTCAATCTATAAGTGTGAAATTGCACAAGTATGCAATTTTTAACAGTACAATTACATTTTACTAAGATTAAATTCCTTTCTATAGATCACTAATTTTTCCCACTTATGAACTTAGGCCAAAGCCTCTTAGGGACAACTAGGCCTAGTTTGTGGAGGCTATATTTTCATAATCTCTCAAGGATAACTAGTGTGTATGGAAGCTATGAATTTTTTTATGAGAGAAATTATTCATTTGAGGCCAAATACTTATTATTAGGGGTAAATGTGGTAGTGGGGTTGATGTGGAGGAATTATGAATTGATAAATACTTAATTATTTCCATTATCAATTTGAAGATTGGAGTTGGTTGCAAGGCTTGGATCTTAATGAATCTAATTGGTCATGTTATTGAATGAATAGGTAAATTTGAGGGTATCTACTTTAGCCATATTAGACAAAGATCGAATCCTATGATATATTGGGTACCTAATGAAGGAATTAGTTTAAGGGAGAAACAAAGTAGTGGACTTATGAAGTAGTTTGAACTTAATTTATTGAAAAGGCCAAGTCCTTGTTGGTTAAGGATTTCTAACCTTAACCCAATTGATAATGAGATTATGTGGATGGTGTTTCTTCATGATCAATTTTTGATAATAGTATGTGTTATTTTGGATTGAACTAATACCATAATTGAATGGGGGCTATTTTCATAATAATAATTCTATGAGTGCTAGAATATTTTGACTTATATAAGTTGACATTTAACTATTTTATTTTTAAAGTTTTATGTTGGTAGAGGAATCTAAAATGATAACATGTGATTATTAAATGAGAAGCTAGTTAAACTAATTATACACCTTATTTTATGGATTTTCCAATAGATAATTTACCTATTTTGTGGTGTTGGAATCTATTTGAAGAATTGCCAAGGAAGCTGGAAAGGGGAAATACAAGTGAAGATAAAAATTGTAAGAGGAGGTGAATCTTTTCATGGGTGACAACATGATAAGAGCTAATAAGGTGATTAGGAAATTCACTTATTATATAACCAAAGAACTCAAGAATCTAAGGCTAAGATTTTGGATGTTGAAAAAAGGGTTGACTAAGAAAAGAAAATCAATGAGGATGAAAATAAGAAGATTCATGTGGCCATGGAGACAATATTTATAGATCTTTGTTATTCTTATTTCCATCATAATATCTTTGATTTTTTCTAGTCCCTCTCAAGAATTTCACTACTCACTTTGATACTCTTCATATTTCTACTACAAGAGAACATGGATGGTATTCAAGTTTAGATAGACATATCTATATTATATTTTGTAGCACCCTCACATAGAACTATAGGACTAGATAAATATTTTAAACATATAAATATGTTAGGTGATGTTCTCTACACTTGATTACTTATGAAGCTTGAGATTAAAGGTCTAACATTTTGTAATGAGGTTGAGATTCTATAGGCCTAGAGTGATGAGTAAAACACCTCTTATTATTGAGGTGGAGGTGTTACTTTTATAATTGATATTTATGCTTTTAAGGCAGTTTCTATTAGTTGTGGGTATATACGAAAGCCAAATAGTATTGTAAAATATGTCCAAATATTATATGAACTAAATATTTATGATAAATAGAAGTAGAACATTTTTGACTTCTATTAATTTGGTGATTTATGGGTAGATATAATATGATAACATCCCCAACATCTAAAATAAAATTATGATACATGAAATTGTAGTTCATTATAATACCATACATATTATCAAAAAAATAGAAAAAAAAATCTCAAGCTAGCTCTACTATTGAAAGATAACTTAGTTTAAAAATTACTTAAAACAAGATTCATTGCATTCACTATCTACTCCCTATGGGTCTCCAATACAATCTTGATAGCCAAGCCTAATAGACATTCAAAGATTATTGACATTAGAGATTTAAATAAGGGATTACCCACACACGGTTTCCTTTATGCAAATCATTGATTCTATTATTATATATGAAATAATTCATTTATAGATGGTTTCTCAAATTATAATTAGATACTAACCAATCCAAAGAAACAACATTAGATTGGTTTTACTACTCCATGGGGTACATTTTTCTATATTGTCATGTCCTTTGTATTAAATAATGTTGGACCTACTTATCAATGGGCCACAACTTTGATTCTTAATGATCTAATATATAATATTTTAGAAGACTATATCATCTATAGGTATACATTGTCATTTTGAATAAGGAGATATAAGTGGATGCTTCTAGTAACATTAGGACTATCAAATCTATATTTATTCTAGTCAATTTATTTTGTGTCTCAAACATGCATTTGATTGTTCTTTCCATGTTAGACCTAATCAATAAAGAATGATTTTACCTAATGGTAACAAGAAGCATAAGATATCAAAATTTAAGAGATGTGTATTGCAACATATATGTTTTAATAGAAAAATTTGTATTATAAACCCCTTTCACAACTAATTTCATTTTGAATTTTGATATTAAATTTGATTAGTTAATCTTTTCATCAACATAGTTCCTTGTTTTATTAAATTCTTTTTCCCTTACATATACAATAAACATCTCATCTAACTTCTCGTACTAAACTTTAGTTTCAATCCATAATATAACTACTCGTCAACATTACTAGTATTTTTAATTGCAATAATAAAATGGTGAACGACTCATTTTTACTAATCGCCCATTGATCATTAGACAAATGAACAATTGTACAAACGACGAGAGTCAAGACACGAGTATGAAATAGTCACAGGCAAAGACTTCCAACTAAACAAAGACTCAGAAACGATGAGGACGTGATGTCACCAAATAGTATAGTAGTTGGTAAATTAAACATCAAAGTAGTTTTCGTGGGAACCATATGAAGGCTAAGGTCACTATCATAAAGCAAGAATCGTTATTTCCGATGAATTACAAGTAATTGCCAAACTTTGAAATGGTCAGTGCCAATCTGAGAAACAACAAGCTATTCTCTTCCTTGTTATATAATCATTAACAAGATTACAATCCAAAATATGTAATCTTGGAAAGGATTGCCAATTACAGATGGAGCGACACTTGAAGATAAAATCTGTAAGTCCATCTTGTCACATAAGTCATCCTAATATCTTTGGTTTTCAATTGTGGAAGGTGTGAACACCATTGTAAGAAATCAATTAACTTATTAAGTCTAATGGAATTTGTTTGACATGGATTTGCAACTGCAGACAGGATATGAAGATTCATCCCACAATACCACTTCTTTTGTGTCTACTCAGTATCATGGCTTGTGGTCTTCAGCATCTTGTTCCAATTCTTGTGTGAAACTGGGCACCCTTGAAAACAATTTTATTTCCTTGTTGCCTGAATGCCATTTCCACTCTTTCCAAAAGCCCACCTGTTCAAATAACCGGCTGCCACAAGATGTTTTCACTGAGTCTTCTTACCATAAACCTCACACTCCCTTCACTGAATTCTTGGTGCAGCCAAAACAATTCATGAATACCACCATTCCATGGCTGAACAGAAAAACTGCGTTTGTACAATGGAGGAGTAATAAAAGGCCTCCTGTCACTTCCCTGATGCCCACAAAATCCCAGTCTCTACACAAGCGCTGCATACGTTTCTTGAATTGCATAAAGTGTCATAAAATGAGTTCCTCAAATACCAAAAATGATGGAGAACGTGGAGTAAACATTAATCATAAAATCTACGACAGGCTTGCGATTCACCATGCGATGGCCGAACGTAAGCGGAGAGAAGAGATGAAGAATATATTTTTTGCTCTGCGCGCACTACTACCAGCGTATCCCAAGGTACTGTTTCTCTTATTTTTCCAGTCTCAAGTGAATTGGGTGTGAGAGGTTAATGAAGAGAAATGTTGTTTGCATGTAATGCACAAGGGTAAATTTACAGTGCTTTTACAGATATTTTATTTTCAAAGTTTCAGATCACACTCACTAATTTATTATTTTACCTTAAACATTTCAGATCACACTCACTGATCTATTTTTTACCTTCATCATTTCATATAATATCTAATGATCTATTATTTTACCTTCAATGTTTCAGATCACACTCACTAATCTATTTTTGATGTTTCAGATGACACTCAATGATCTATTGTTTTTCCTTACACATTTCAGATCACAGTCAATGATCTATTAATTTTCCTTAAACATTGAAAAAAACATACACAATAAATCTAAAAATATTTGTAATATCATAAACTCTAAAAAAAACTCATGCCAACTAAGAGATTTGTTATTTGCATGTGGTGCAGAAGAGCAAATCTACAGTGCTTCTACATACGATAGATTACGTCAATCATTTGAAGCGGCGAGTAGAACTACTGGAGAAGCGGAATGAGGAGCTGGAAGGATTGTTCCATCGAAATTTACTGCATTAACACGATAGCCGTTGACTGAATTACTGTGTGTGTCGTTGCACGCTGGTATTCTTCTATTTTATATTTTCTAAAGCTACTGATAGATATGCGACCAACAGAGATCTTGAGTGCATTACTAGACTTATTATTATTTGAATAGAGATACTCATCTTTTTATTTAACTGCAGTTGCATATTGTATACAAAATATAGTAGCAATAGTTTTTGGGTACGATCATGTGGACCAAGTTTTGTTTGTTATTTTAGGATTCATTTAATTTTGATGGAAGGTCAAATTTGCATTTTAGAAATTTATTTGATTATACATGTATAATAAAAAGAGGGAAACGTTGTTGATTAGTTTTTGATCTTTTGATGAAGTTGAATGATTTTAAATAAGTATAGCAGGGATCAAGTCATGTGCAAGGTCCCGACATCATAAGGGATGAGGTTTGGAGTGTGCCCTAGGTAACTTTGACCAAATGGATACCCCCTAGTCCTTGGTTTTTAGACAAAGAGGCTTCAGCCTAAAGCTTGTGCTCTTGTAATAGGTAGATGAATGATTCTATGTGTTTGATATAAAATCCCCCAACAAAAAAAAGGGTAGGGGAATGGGAGGAAGTTGAAAAACTATAAGCTACTTTTTAATAAGAAAGAATAAATTTCTTTCAAATTGTGTTTTCTCTTCTATTATAGTGATGTCATGAAGATTTTTTATTGTACACCTAATATTTTAGGTACACTTTATTTTAAAGCTAGATAGTTGTTTCCCTCTTTTATAAATAATGGTTTATTTATTTATTATACTTTTAATAAGATGGATGAATTGGAATAACATTTTGAAGTTTAGGTAAGGTAAGAATTTGCAATAATATCATAAAACAAATTTTAACATGGATTAATTGTGCATAGAGTAATAATTTTAAGTAACAAGATTAATAAATGTAATACGTGGTGGATCACAATTCTCGTGATTACCCATCAAGTTGGAAAGAGTCCCAACCCTTGTTAGAAGCAACCTTGCTAGTTTTCTCCTAGTGGGTATCATTTTGAGGGGGTTTTAAATTTTTCTAGGAGTCGCAAAGCCAAATATGGGGCTTTTTTCATTTTTCTTACTACCATTACATCAACCATGGGGTTGCAAAGTATTAGAGGATTGGCAATAGTATTGGGACCATCCCCTCGATCTTTGGCGAAGGAGAACTATGAGATTTATGAGATATAAAAGAAATATGATTACATTAACACCTAGATAAGGGGATTGGCCCCTATGCGAAAGAAAGATTGGTGGCATCCAATAGGTAGTGCAAGGAGCAATACCCTACTAATTCAACAACTCTAATACCCCAAGCTTTTGCACAAGACATTAATGGGAAACGATTAGATGGATAAATTTTATGTTACAATTACGACACACACATATCATAGTAACATTCTTATGTCTTAGAGTTTATGTCACTATTAAGAAAAAAAGGTGTTTTTCCACCTTGTATTTAATCATTATAATTAAAATTTGTTATTTGTGTTTGGTGCACCTATGGAATTTAGGGATACATGCATCATATGAACTAGACATTGTTTGAGATAATTTGTATTTTGAATGTAACATTAGGATACATTTTTAATATTGGAACTTAGTACCAAAAATTCAATGAGAGGTACATGGTTTTGTAAGATCAAGGTTTAGACATGCATGATTTAAATTCAATACCATAGTGATTTTGTGTCATGTATTATTTATAGTTAAACTAAGTTTGTAAATATTAGGTTTATATTTATGTCTTTCTTGTTTCTATTTGATGTGTGTTTTTCCTTCCTAAGTATGTTTTTTCTTCCAACTCATTTCTTCACTTCTTCATGCCATACTTTTGTACTTTCCTTTACCACCATGCTCACTGGTTAACCCTTGAAACCTCATCTTATATTATTTGAGTCTTATGATATGGTAGAACCTTGACCATTGATATTCCATCTTATACTTATACTCTCCTCCTCACTTCCTAGCATATGTTGTATTGTTTCTAGAAATTTGCTTCTAGTGCCATCACTTTCAAAATAGAATATTTTTTTGCCCATGATCACTATTCAAATTTGAAATTATAGGTGTACATGGTCGTTGACCATTCTATTTGTGGAGAATATAAAATTAAATATTTTAATCTAGGATCATCATCTATACTTAACCAAATTCTTTCCAGAGTCCATTTTGAGCACTTTTGTTCAAGCATGTGGATCTGAGGATAAAAAATTTGCAAATCTATCAAATATCAAAGAATAAAATCCCTCTAATTTCAAAGGTCAAAAGATACCACTACTTTGGCTAGAGGAATATATCACTCAAAGATTGCATTAAACCTTCAATATTCACAAATTCAGCTACATTGTATTGCTTTTGTTTGTTGTTTCTTGTGGTATTCTCATGGTAGTTCATTACTATTATATTTAATGAAGTTACAATATATTTTGCATCTATTTTTATATAATATTATCATAAGAAAAGGATCGAGAGTCACATATGTTTTTTTTGGGTTACTTTTTAGGATGAAATGTTGATAATGTGATATAAATAATGATTAAATATTGAAAACTAACATGTTTTTCCCAATTACATATTTGAAAAGGGTTTAAATAAGTTTCAAGTTAGATCTGTATAATTATTTTGTATCGAGACATTAAATTGGTATCAAATCTAGGGTTGTTTTTTTGGTACAATCATGTGGACCAAATTTTTTTTATTACTCTATTCATTTAACTTTGATGGAAAGTCAAATCCATATTTTAGGAATTTATTTGATTATGCATGTATAATAAAAAGGGGGAAAATTTATTGATTGGTGTTTTGTATTTTGGTGAATAATTATTTTAAACACGTATAATAAGGATCAAGCCTTATTGAGTGCAAGGCCTGGCCATCGTAAGAGATGAGGTTTGGATTGTGCCTTAGGAAATTTTGGTTTAATGGATATCTCCTATTCTTTGGCTCTTAATCAAAGATGTTTTAGCTTAAGGCTTGCTCTCCTATATCAAATAGATAAATGATTCAATGGAAATATTTAGTGTGATTACAATGTTAGAGTTGATTTCCAATGTTTTACTATGTCCAAAAATGTAATCAAATATTGAAAGTATAATTTAATCTTAAAATGAGAACTCAAAAGTACCACCAAAATGTAGAACATAGAAAAATATTAACTTTCCAAAAAAGAATCACTTGAATCTGAGGTCATATGTGAAATTTATGACCATTTGAATTTCAAAAAACTAAGACTTCTTATTAGATATGATGAAAAAATATTTTTTATGGAAAAACAAGACCACTTGAGAAAAAGATGGTCACACCACTACAAAGAGAGAGAAAAATATACTAAATTAAAAAAAAAAAAAGCCAAATAAGGCCTTTGTATGGCTAAGAACGAGGCTTCCAAATATCAAGGGAAAAATGTAAAACTCTAATGGTGAGGGGTCAAGATTTCAAAAGTGTATGTTGACATTAGCACTATGGTACAACCAGAGTTGGAAAAACTACCACTAAATCTAGAGGTGCCACCAAAATAGAAGTCTCTATTGGGAAAATGTGTCTCAACCTTGCAATTACATATGTTACTATTGATACATAATTTATTGTTTATACGATGATCCTAAGGGGGCATGGGGGTCAAGGGGCAGAGTGCCCCAGTAGGGGCTCGAGGTAGTGCCCGCAGAAGCCAAATTTTATGTACAATTTATTATTTTAAATTTGGACAATTTATCACTATGTCTCATATCTAATGGTCGATATTTTTGTTGGCTTAACTTTCCCTAGAAGGCAACCCTATTTAGTGAGGGAATTGTATTACAATTGTGTATTGTGATATATTTTGAGAGTCTGATAGTAGTTGTGTTACCTATGGATCCCTGGTTGGTGATACTCTTGTGAGAACCTTGCTCTGCAAGTATATTGTAATCTTTGTGATTTTTGAATAATATATTGGGTGGCTTTTGGAGTGTGGGGTTTTTCTCCCAAAAGGGTTTTCCCCATGTAAATCACTATGTTGTGG
Source organism: Sequoiadendron giganteum (assembly GCA_007115665.2). Taxonomy (NCBI): domain Eukaryota; kingdom Viridiplantae; phylum Streptophyta; class Pinopsida; order Cupressales; family Cupressaceae; genus Sequoiadendron; species Sequoiadendron giganteum. The sequence goes on along the minus strand of VCHN02000014.1, from coordinate 64,955,011 downwards.
TATGCATGATATTTATGTTTATTTATGTTTAAATTTTTGTAACTATTAAAGATTTGTAATTTTTTTGCATTATTATCCTCTCAAGATTAGTGTAGGATGTTGTTTCGCTACCTTAGCTTCCGTATAGTCTCTAAATAAATGTAGAATCTTCTCCAAATTTAAAGAACTACCAAATAAATTTAGGACCTTTGGTGGGAAAGGAAGAATTTCCAAAACTATCACCAAAATTAGTAGAGGCACCAATTTTTAGTCACAAAGGTCAAGGAGTAGCATAGAAAATATTTTATTATTAAAAAATTTGAATGTATGGAGGGAAAAGCCACCCCATGACCCCTCTAAAATGGGATTGTGGTCCAAGGCATAATCTACACCTTGTGTGGGGCATAAGCCTAAGGCTCCCACAACTTGAATAGGGGTAACTTATGTAAGTACTATATATAGACCTATGCAATGGTAAACCCCCCCCCCATTTTTAAATTTTATTTATTTTTCAAAACTTTTACAATTTACAAAAAAAATTGAATTTTGAAAAAGTAATATTTTATTTTTCAATAATGTAAAAAAATTATAGTTTTTTTTCAAAAGTTTGTCATATGCTACTGATTAATGGTCAAAAATGGGCATATAATGTTACTCTTTCTCCAACTAATCACTCAAAGATGTCCTAGGAGTCCTAATTGGATTGACTAGTAACCTCACAAGGTGAGTCAATTCACAATGAGGAGGAACTAGGAGGGGGTTCTTTCAGCTTTAAGGGGTTCAAAACCAAGCAAATGCACATTGAACCTAAAAAACCTAGTTATACAAGCTAAATGAGAGATGCAAATAATGAAATTATGGAATAGGTAGATATGATAAGTGTACTTGGGAAGTCTAGAGATGTTGTGAGGATTCCAGAAATGCAAAGAAGCTGCCAAAAAGTGCTATGGAGGACTAAGACACCCTGGGTGGTGTATTATTCCTGCTGCTAATTTTGGGGAAAATACAAAATCTTCAGATGTCGAAACTGGATCTAAAGGAATCTATGAAAAATATTCCTAGGAGGAATAAGATGCCCAAGGTGGCATATTATTCCCATTCTAAATTTTTGAAAACTTTGAATGCGATCTTGAGCTCCAAGGTCCACACTTGCTTCCTTTTTGATCTTAGGTTCTGAAACTTTCAAATTCGACCTGTAGGTGAGTTTCTGTGAAGATGACAACTTTGTAATGCAACTTTGCAACTTTTACAACCTTGCACTCCAAATGATCTTCAAGACTTTAATCTAAACCTACAATCAAAAATATGCAAGATGGGAAAAACTTATTATTTGTTCGTGAATGGGGTTTTGCCTTGGTCAAACCCCTTATTGGTAATTAAAACTTGAAATTAAATAAAGCAATGAAAGGAAATGGTGAATGAGAAAAATGCAATGCTACAACTCACCAAACCCTTGTAAAGTATGCAAACTTGTGTGAAATGGCTACAATGGATATGGATCTTGAACCAAAGATATGGATTTGAATTGCTTGTTTGAATCAAAACCCTACATCACAAATGTTAGCACAACAACATACATCATGCAAGAAAATCTTTGATATGATGCTTGAATCTTGATGATAACTCCAAATGCTTGATACAATTTCTCTTGAATACTCTTGTGAACTCAATTTGATATTATGAATATTCTCACAAAAGACTTGATTTAGAAATGAATGAATGAACCTTGTATTTATACTTAGTTATGCTTAATATCTCAAAATTACATCACACCAAGCTGACATATGAATTCATTAAATAAAGGAGGCTAAATCCCACCAGAATTTGAAATTAAATCTCGAAAACTGACTCAAGGAGGACTAAGATGCCCTGGGTGGCATCTTAGTCCCAATTCATGAAACTTGGGGCACAGACACCAAAAATGGGCCCAATTAAGATGCCTCAAAATCAAGGTCCCAAGATCTTTGGGGGACAAAGATGCCCTAGGTGATTTTTTAGTCTCACCCCAAAAATCAGGGACACACAAATGAGATCATTAGATTGTCATTTATGCATTGGAGAATGTCGGGATTAGCCAGAAAAAAGATGTAATTCATAGGGCTTATGGATGCAAAATAGGACCAACGAAGCCATAAATGGGGATAGAAAAAGCAAGGCAAGCCAAAATATGTGTTAAAATTCAAAGGTATGCATTTTCCTATATTACATTTAGCCCCCACTTTAGTGAGAGGATGAACTTGCTTCAAACTCACACTAAAGTAGCCAACCACACAATCAAGAGGGGTTCCAATGTACAAATGTTAGTTAGATAGGATGACAATAATCAAGAGGGTGGCCAAGCCCCCAAGATCAAGATCTTATGGAAAACCAAAATAGGCACAAAGGAACACACATGCAAATGATAAATGAAGCCAAAAATAGATCACAAACATACACCATCAAAGATAGGCGAAATTTAAAAGGAAAAGAGAAAAATTGCAATGGATCAAGCTTCGACTAGCTGTTCAATGTAGTGGACCAGGTCTAGGTTGTTTGTCCAAAAAGGGAGTTTACAAGTAGAACATGTTGTCCACTATGAAAACAAAACACATGCTCACAAGGGCTAGTGGGAGCTAGTTGTCCAATAGGTGAGCCCCAGGGGACCATATCAAAGCCATACCTCCATGAATTTAATAAGGTACAAAAATGCATGCTCACAAGGGCTAGTGAAGCTAGGTGTTCACTAGATGAGCCTCGGGAAGTCCATATCAAAGTCATACCTCCATGAATTTAATAAGGATAAAAAGAGAAAATGCAACAAAACAAGAAAGAGATATGTTCAAATGGATTTTTCTTAGTTCATGTGAGGTCTTACTCTTAGGGGACATCGTGCTTAACATCTGCAAGGAAGGATAGATACAAGGTCTCATTCTGGGGAATATCATACCCAATTCTTCAAGGAGAGGACAAGCAAAAAAGGTCTCATCTTGTTTCCAAGAGAGGACAAGTGCAAGGTCTCATCCTAGGGAGCATTGTATCTAATGTTTCCAAGAGAGGGTAGGGAAATATTACACTCTCAGAGGGAGTCAAACCTGAAGACACCACCAAGAGGAAAAACACATTGCATAAAGAAATAAAATCACATCAAGGAACATGAAAAAAATGCAAATGAAATCATGCTAAAATAATTCCAATGTATGCCCCCACTTTAAATAAATTGCTAACACCATACTATGAGAAATTACTTTAAAGTAGCCAAAAGATAAAAAAGGAAAAGAGGGTTTCCCCCTAGAAACACATCAAGGACCTATGGGTTCGGGGTCAGTATCTGTCTTTGCTGCAATAATATTAGAGAGCTTGAAATTGTCATCATTCCCCAAATACACAAAGAACTGGAAGAATGACACAAAGAGAAAAAACAAAGTGAAGAATTTTTTTGGGTCAACATGGAAGAGACACAGGGTGTCTTTATGCCTTGCATCATCCCCAAAAAGAAAACATAAGACAAAAAGGAAAATGAAAAAGAAAAGATAAAAGATCAATGAAAAGGAAAAAGTGCACGACGTATAGAAGAATGAATGTACAAATAGAGGAATGCATAGAGAGAGGGAAACATCAAACATAACAACATGGGGGATCACAATTGAACCACCAAAAATATATGCTCTTAGGGAAATGGGATTTCCCAATAGACCCCTAGGGTTTTCCGCCTAGGGGCTTGGTTGAGACATAGCTCTCTTTTGCGCTAAGGATATGTTATTGATGAGTTCATTTAAAGATAGGGGTTGTGTGATGGTGTGTTGTGTGTGATAGAATGTGTCTAAGTGTTGCAATGTAATGAAATGAACTAACTATGAAATGTAAACTAGAAAGAAATGTAACACTATGTAAACTAAACTAAAATTACCTAAGGGTATGTGCAGGATCATCATGGAAAAAGTTGGCCCTTAAGTGGCAATGAAAATTCAGAAAATCAAAGTTAGGCAACTTGACATAAAAATTTGAATAAGTTATCTATATTATTTCAAAATAATGTAAGAATAGAATTTGTATCCAATTGAATGTAGTTTCTAAACTACTAGCTTTATTTTTGAAAAAAAAAAAATCTATTTGGTGAAAATTTGATATTTCAATGTAGTAGTACTTAAATTTAAGGGAAAAAATAAGAAGTGGGTGTCTATCTGACAACCCTAACCACAATAAAATGATAATATTTTTTTTATAATATTTTAGATATAAGTAGAGGACTCATGTCCCAATGTGATGAATATTTTTTGTATTTTTTTTCCGAGTAAATAATTAATGATGATTTTTTTATTACAAATTTTTAAAAATATAAAAAATCATATGTGTGACCACCTTAACTTGGTCAAAAATTCGTGAAATTAATTTTTTTTTTAATCCTATAGTATATGAAGCATACAATGTGACACATGTTTCAGATTCAAAAACTAAGACATTGTTTGAAAGTTGTAGATGCTTTTCAATCAGCCTATCAATCAAGACTTTAGTTGTAATTCAAATAGAAAATGAATAATAATTATGTATTAAATTCAAAGTAAAGAATAATTTATATTGGTGGAAAGCTGAGAATCTCCTTTAGAAACCCTTTTTGTTTCATCAATTTTGGGTAAAAAAAAAGTCGTCAGCCACATGGGCCATCATATCACTTACATATTGCCACTTTTTGGCCCATCATGATCCTACACATACCCCTAAAATGCATGCAATCTGGAAAGAAACTGGAAGAGACAGAAATGGTGCACCTAAAAACTGAAGGTTGAAGAAGAGGAGCTTTGAAATCTTCTGGAATCTGCTGAAAATTTTCACTGGGACACTTACGCTAGAATGGGCAACCTATTCCTCCTGCTGGGAAACTTTTCTAGAGCTCCAATTTATGGAAAAAGGGTATCCAAAAACATAGAAACAACTTTTCAAGCTTGGGACAGGAACTAATTCACCAATTATGGTGACCTAGTCCTCCTAGAGCTTTAAGGAATTTTGAGGTTAGAATCTGTAGGTTTCCACTTGTACATCTATTTCCGATAGAGACCTGTGTCCGAATCTTCAGAAAACAACTTGATGGAGCTTCAAATTTTGTTCTTTGAGTTCCATTATTATTTTTCCTCTGTATTAGTCTGTCATACTATTCAGAAGAAACCTAAGGTTGGGGGTTTTATTTTTGCCTTCATAAAAATCTTAATGTTCTATCTAATACCTTGGGTAGGATCTATTTTGCCATTAACTTTTTGAAGGAGGTTTTAAAATGACTTATGTCCCATTGATTCATCTAGGTTGGGCCCCTTTTAATAAACAACGTTAAATATTTTTTCCTAACTTTATTAGCTCCTAATTTTAGGTTGGCCCGTGCACCATTTTTAAGAACAACATTTAGCCATCGTTTGTCATTGGCCTAGGCGATGTCCCCTTGTCCCTTTAATAATTGTTTTATTTTTTGCAGGGAACATTTTTTAGTGACCGTCAATCATCCAACAATTGATCTTGACCATTCCCTATGATCTCATGATGTCTTCACCACTGAGTTTCAACCAATTGCAATATCACAGGCGCGTGCCACGTGTCTCAGCTACCAACGCCAAAGAAGATTAATAAAGTGTTTTAATTTTTGTGTCGGGCTTTAATACATTATATAGTGGGTTACTAAAATAGCTATAAGATGCACGTGCTCAAGATCGATGGTGGTGTTATAATCTTGATGAAAAGTTGCTCGATGGTTATGTTCAGTGCTGGTGATTGTTGTGAATGAACACGATTGTCGATGGTGGGAATCAACGGTTGCCCGTCATCGTGTGATCCAAAGATGTAGGATGTTTAGTGATTACGATATCACGGGAAGGCACCACATGTACTCCCTTGGCACTACATACTATGGTGGGCCCTCAATGTTGAGATGGAGATTACATCAGCCCTTTTGAAGGTGACCGTTTGATGATCCGACGAAGGTAAAAGATCAATGGTTAGAATTTAAATTCACATCAAATGCGATTGGATTCGCACGACATGCAAGTGAGATTTAATGGCGGATGAGACGTTTACTCGCTTAATTCGATCGACATAAACTATTTTCCTTCATTCTATTTTACCACAAAGCATATGAAGGACCTTGGCGAAGTAGTTTCAGAGCCAAAGACAAAGTTTCAAGTAATCAAAGTAGGAGTTTGGTCTTCTACAGGGCAAAAAATCTGTGAGTTGTTTTCTATACTGCTTGGTTAATTTTACTATTATTTCATGAAGAAAATTATAGTGTGCTTGTCGGAGGGGTTTGTTGATTATTGTCGTAGGGTTACTGGTTTAGTTGAATTGAGGGAAATTGCAAGGTTTTGTTGTAATTTCATTTTCTCGGTAGCCCTAGTTTGTTCAAGAATTTGAATTATTTAAAGAAGCCCTGGTTCATTTGAGATGGCACCACCTGTTAGAAATTAAAATTTCCATAAAAACTCTAAAGTTTTTTTCCTAAAGCTAGGATTTTCCTAAAGATTCATTTCATCGCCTTCCACAAGGCTAAAATACCTTATACCTTTAACCGTCACCATACTTTTTTGTGGTCTATTTCGTTTACCGCTATACCACGAACTTTTGCAAAGTGGCTTTGGATATCACAGTGGCGATTAAGCACAGTCATGGTGACCATTACTGCTATACCATAGACAGTCTTACAGCCGACCGTGGTGGTGTGGTAAACAGTCAATCAGGTCAGAGAGAGACGAAAGTGGAAAAGTTAGCGGAGAGGTGATAGTTAGGACAGTTACCGAGCAACTGCGCATAGTTAGTACAGACGCCATGGTATGGTGGAAATGATTATGAAGCGGTCAGTGAAGGCTTACCACTACACCACGCACGGTCAAAACATAGACCACGACATCACAGTTGGTGGTGAGATAACTGGCATGACAGTCAATGGAAGGTAGAGATAGACAGAGGTTGGCGGTTAAGACAATTACTGCTCAACTACAGGGGGTTCAAATGGAGACCGTGGTGGCACGTTGAATAGTTAGCAGGAGGTGAGGTGGTGGTTAGTGATAGTCACTGTAGTACTGCTAGAGGTTAAGTCTAGGACTACAGTATAGTGGTGGAAGAAGAGAAGGCCATGAATGCCAGACACTTCCATATCACTAGAGACAGACGCAAAGCTCGTAGTTGAGCAGTAGAAAGGTAAATGTTGATGGAGCAGTCAAAGTCAAAGACCGCCATACCACCAGGGGTCAAAAGGTTGACCACGACTAAGCGGTAAGCATGGAGAAAGTTTCGCAACAATGCGAGGAAATAAAATATTAAGAGAGGTTAAAATATATAAAATAAGACATGTGAACTATAGTTTAAAATATTTGATTTGTCGATAAGGAAACTTAATCAAAAATTTTATTTTTTATCAGGAGTAACAAACGACTGTAATAGGAAAATGAAGAGGTGTGACTCTTGGTATGTAATGTATAAATAATTTGAAAAATCAGTTAGCAGAGGAGGACAGTAGTTAGAATAGTTAGATTTTGCAGGAGATAAGAACTGGGAAACGAAAATAATGTATAGATTTTTCTTGAAGCAGATCAATGGAGAAATTTTTTTAAACTGGTGAATTATTTATGGTGTTTAGTTGTCTCCAACTTGAAATCCTTTAATTATTTAAATCAACATATCAAGTATATCTCTGATTTATCAAAGTGCATTCTCATTTTGTGTGATTTAGTTGATTGGTGTCTGCAAGTCAAATTTAAACTCTTTTAAACAAGTCACAGTGATTTAAGATTTCTTTTGGATGGTTAAAGTAGAACCAGGTTAAGAAAAATTCAAGCACAATTTATGCAAGTCATAAATTCAGTAAGGTTTTATGCTAGTCATAGAATTTTCAAAGTGCCTAACAACTATAGTTAAGCCAGAGAGGGAAACATATACAATTTTGATTTTGAATCCATTTCCCATGTGGATAGAAGGCATTGATCTATCACAACCCAGAAAACAAATTTCATATAAAATAATATTTTCAAATCCTTTCTTTTATGCAATAGGAGTAGCAGTTGGTATTTTATCTATTCACTTCCATTTGCCATTGTGAATAGATTTCTTGAGCAAGAAACATATTTTAAATATACATTATTCACATAGGTGCACCCACCTAGGTTTAGCAGAGCCTGAAGAGTAGAAGGTACAATTGCATCAATTGGCGTTGTACATTGGCCAAAAGTGTTGTGAGAGCTTGGCAACCTCTTGTGGTTCAAACTTGCATTTTTGACACCCAACACCACCAAAGCAGCATTCCAGCCAGAGTGATTATTTATAGAGGAATTTGTATGATGATTTTCTAGACCAACTCCCATTATCAACAAATGATAGGAAGAGGGGTTTAGTTTTGATGAATGGAAGAACCCTAGGTGAAGGACTAGTGTGCAAGAGTTATAACATTGCAGATGTTAAGGTTCCTATGACTGGTTTGGAAATGTTTAGGCTATGGTATGGAAAGAGAAACTTACTGCACCCCTTTTTTAATAGCTAGAGATACGACATGGGGAAGCTAGCAATGCCAAATGTGTTCCCTGATGTGGACCTACTTAGAGCGGTGGCAACACGATATGACCTTGTTACAAAAGTAATAAGGGATAATGATGGTGGGATTTTCTTGAGTATAAGCGTAGATGAAATTCAATAGGTGTTTGATTTGGGTGAATCTAGCTCGTTTTTAGTTCTAATTTATTTTGAGGAGATGAAGCAAGAGTATGCAAGATCGAAGCCTCTTTTCGAATTGAAGCTTCTTCCTCCTCATCTGGCTAGGGCAAGTAGTTCAACAATTCATATCACCCCAGGTGACCAAGAACCTTTCACATTGAGTTGCTTTGCCAATCACTTTTTGGCTACATTTTATTCACTCTGCCACATTTTGGGATTTAGCCCTAATAATGTAATGCCAATTGTGTACATGTTCATGGGGGCCCAAATTCAACATCTTAATTTCTTTGTGGTGTATGACTTTTCATCTTTTCTGGTAGTAAAGATCCATGAGGGATTGCTGAAGTTTCTTTTATAATAATGCCAACTTCTTCTCAAAGAAGATGGAGTTGAGGCGAGATGTAAATGGAGAAAGATTACCAGTAAAGGTTTGGAGTGTTGATTTATCTTACAACAAGGGAGGTGCCAGTTTTGTGCAATTTGACAATTTCTTTGCCTCTAGACTAAGGGCTAGGTTTGTAGTGAATGTACCTAGAGTCCCTGAAGACCTATATGACTTCCTCAGACTAAGGGTGAGGAAGCCTGATTTGAAAATCTGCCACAATTGGGGTGATATCATCTTGTACCCTATAAGTACTTTTCTAAGAGTTTATGGTTTCCAAGGAGCCCCACATATCCTCCCATTTAATGTACCATAAAGAATGGGGTTTTCTGAGGTAATGTGGCAAATAGGTTGTATTCACAAGGACAACCTAACAGGGAGGGGAAAAGGAACTTTGTTCCCTAACTACATTGTTATATCTAATTTTGTTTTTTCCAAGGGAGGATGGATCCACTTTGGAAGATATTTTGATGACTTTCATTTTGAGGAGTGTTCCTAGGAGGTAGCATGACCCTGAGGGTTTCTTTTCTTGTTTAGGTAACAAATTAAAGGTGATAGGTTTGTACATGAGTTCAATTTTCCTGGGGACCTAATCAAAAATGAATTTGATTTGAATATGCAAGAATTGAATAAGGAAAAGTGGATTGCATATGAGAAGTTGTTGGCTATGGTGCATAAAATGGATCCAAAGTATGATCCATTAATGGAGTTCACTCCATTCCACAAAAGAATTTAATTCTTGAAGGATAATTTAAAAGAAATCATGGGCACCTTGATGACCAAGAGGGTCAATTTGGAATTATATTTTGGTATACAAAGACCAGAAGTGAGGCCTAAAGAAACAAGGCTAACTTATCAAACCTTAGTGAATCAGCCTCTTTATAAGAGAAAGAGGAATGACAGTAGTGATGAGGAGGAGGGGAATAAGAAAGGAAAACAGATAATGAAGACACCATCGCAACCAGGTCCAAAGATCAGAGCACCTAGAGGGATAAAAATTATTGATTTGGATTCACCACCGGAGATTGATCCTACATTACTACCATCAGAGCCAAGCCCTAAGAGGTAGAGAGTTGAGGAAGCACAAGAGACCCTGAAGGATGAGATAATTTTTATAGATCAAGATATGCAGGTTGGTATTCCTTCCCCTCCTAGATCAACACAGTTGGTGCTATCTGATATGGATGTGAAAGGAAAATGTGTACAAGATGCCAAAAAGGAGGCCTGCAAGGCATTCTTGGATGATGATACATTCGTGAAGACTCTAGTATTATTGCAACTAGTATGGAGGATAAATTTAGAAGAATACCAAGAAAAATGCAAGAAGAGGATAGAATAAAGGCTTGATAGTTCTGATCAAGAGAATGATGATGAGGTGAAGACTGAATTGATGAAAGAATTCAAAAGCATCACTCCTAAGGAAGGAAGGAAACTAGTGACTCAGGCTAGTGTCCTAATTTTTCCTGAATGGGACATAACCAATGTAGTAGCATTTAATGCTATTTTATAGTCCAAGCATCCCATACAGAACAGTGAGGAAGAGGTTAAGGTAGCTCTGCAGGACTCTGCCTTTAGTGAGGAATATGAAACTCTGGAAATTTGGGCATTGGAACCCCAGGGCAGAAAGCCAAATGTGACTGATATTAGCTTAAACCTAAGGGGAGGGTTAATAATCAAGAGAGCTTCTAAAACTTCAACTACATAAGCCACAAGCTTGACTATAAATGTGGTCAAATTGGCCCAGAAGACAATTGAAAGGGAAGAGGCTGAAAATAAGAGTTTGATGGAGAAATATAAAATCATAATTGGAGAATATAGTAGGATTCAACAAAGGAATGTTGAGCTGCAATTTGAGGTAGATAGATTGAAATATAGGCAGGTGGGAGAATCCTCTAGTGCTCCTGGTATCATGGCATTACCTTCTACATCTGGATTAGTACCCCTTACTTCTCCAGTTATTTCTACTTTAGGATCCCCCATCCAAACTTCTGCTCTCAGTCCTACATTAGGGCTAGTTGAAGAAGAGGTTGAATACTCTCTGGATCCCACTATGAGGCAGATTGTAAATAAGATCACAGAGTTACTGGTTGCTTTAAAAGAAAGTGAGGAGGGAGAAATTGCCAAACAGAATGAGGTTGTTGATACAGTTTTGAGGCACCTAAATGTGAAGGTTGATGGTAAATTACCATCAGTACATTCTTTATATTCTTTATTCTTGGATGAAATAAGAAATATTAATAGGGATCAGGAAATAGTTTTTCCCTTGGCTGAGAAGTGGATCCCTACGGCCAATGATCTAGATATTATGTATAAGGCCTCTAGGTTTGATGAATATAATAGGACCCAATAATTGAGGGCTGCTCAAAGTTTTGTGAGATCACTAAAAGGTTTTCAGGCCCTACCTGATGATTTCAGTAGAAGGATTAAGGAACTGGTAAAGAGTTTTGATGATTGGAGTGATACATTTTTTCCAGATATAATTGATGCACAGGGAAATGTTAAATCACTATAGCAGTGGCGAGATAGAGTGGATGAAGTTATCAACGCACAAATCAGGTTGATTTCTAAAGATTCAGACTATGATTTGTTGGTGAGTAGCATGGATAGGATAGTTAACACCAGTTGACATAGTTTTGGAGTCTTTTGAAAGAGAGGCCAATTAGGTAGTAGTGAAATACACACCTTACAACACTAAGTTTAATGAGGTGGCGAATTTTGATTGGCTCACATATGAAGAATATCAAAGATGGGTGGAAAATTATTTAACCGAGGAGTAAGACAATGTCTACTACCGGCAGTTAATAGCTCAACGGTTATGGTTATAACAGATTTTGGTTTTGTCTAAATGGTTGTTTTTGGCACAGGTTTTGAGGTTTGGCCAATACAGTGGCTATTCTCTAATGAGTGGGATTAACAAGAATATTCTCTAGGGACTTGGTGATTGTAATCATTTTTGTGAAGTGTCACGGAGCGGTCCAATTGATCGGTGACATGTGTATTTTTTGGCCTGATGCTTTTTTGCTCCTTCATTCTCTATAAGAAGGATTTCAAGGCAAGAAATACAAGTTAGCAAGTTATATATTTTTAGGTCGAGTCTAAGCATAGTTGTAGAGCAAGTTGTAAAGCCTATTGATTTAGTGTAAATGCAATTTAGGTTTTTGTGTCATTCTGTAGTAGGGTTTTGAATTTATGAGGGTTTGATGTTTCATGATAGTACTAGCATTTGAATTAGAATGATTCATTTCGATCTCATGTCTCCTTTTTATAAGCATATCATAATCTTGAATAATATAATCAAGGGTTATTGCATTCATCTCACTATTGTGGTGTGTATGATTCTCATTTTGGCTTTAATTCAAAGAGTTAATTAAAATGATTGAATGGAGTTATAGGTGGATATGTTTATGAAGGGATTTGATAAGAAGTATTGGGTTAGGATATAAATCGATGGTATTGTAAGGCAATATTGTCAGAAATCTTATATGCTATTGTGTTTGAATCTGTCTCGGATCTTTAAATGCTTGTGAATTTGACTCCCCAATGGTATATGGCACTGGTCTAAATCTATTTGTTTGTGAGATTCTTTATTTGCTTGTCTTTGCTTAGAGCTTGCTACAAATTGCAATTAAATGACTATCTTAAGTTGTGATGTATTGTTGTTATCATCTCATGCTCCAAGTAGCTAATACTATTGATGAAAATCCAATTCTATTAAGTATTATCCTATTTTGTTGAGCTATTAAATGAGATTATCTGTTATTGTTAATGATTGTTTATAAGTCTGGTGTAGAGATTATAAACACATTAAGGGGACCACCCTCCTAGTTCTTGCAGAGCTCGAAGTGTAGGAGGTTTCAGTTAAAATCCTCATCAGTTGGTCCAGGTCCTTTGAGCTTCCCTTGATTAGAATTGGCAATTCTATAGGTAGAATAGAAGATCAACCTGGTTACAGTAAAAACAACCAACAAAATGGTGACTCTATTGGGGACTTAGTTTGAATATTTCTTGTTAGTGGGTCAATTAATCATTTTGCATAGGGTTATCATTGTATTTCTATTATTTGAAGGTCCAACCCATGGTTTTTGTGTTTTTTTTATCCATTTCTTTGGTCGTTCAAAAGTTTTGTGTTATCTCGTGAAGTATTCTGTGTACATTGTCAGTACAAGAAGTTCTAAAGGTTTTTTAAAAAATTCCACTAAGTGTTTCTAAACAGTTAGTATTCCCAAGATAACTGGGTGGTGAATCTAAAGTCTCTGCACCAATGCGCATTTTATTTGAAAATTTAATACCAATTAAAATATCTTTGGACAAGCACGGAGAATGAAGAACACCAGGTCGTTTGTGAAAAATCACCCGGAACAAAAATTGGAAGGTGAACTTCCTAAGATGAAGAAGAAGGACTGGATAAAGAAGAAACCAGAATCCAGTAGTGCTACTCCCACATCATAGAATCCTGTACACCAAGGTACAAGTAAGCCTCTACATCTTATCCTTGAGACTTTTGAACAAGTGTCTAGACATTTAGAGTCAGATAGTTGTGGATTTTTTGATGCATTATTTAATACACCTATTCAAGAGGATGTAGCATTTCATAATAAAGGGCCTATTAGTGTCCAATATACTAAAAGAAGAAGCAGGAGTAGAATTCAAGCCATTACAGAGAATGCACCAGCAATGTTCCTTCTCCTCCTACTGAGGATGATGGAACTCCTTTATTATCTAGGCATGGAGAAGTAAACCTGATAAACTTAAGTGACACAACATGTTTTGACATGACTTTCCCTAACCTTGATGATGTTTTGGGAGATATTGATTCTTTAAGATGAGAGATCCAAAATCAAGCTGAGCTTAGGATAAAAAAGGACAAGGAGAAGGAAAAAAAATTGATGCATGTTGTAATTGAGAGAGATAGATTAATTAGACAATTGGCAACAATGAAACTCCTGAACCAAAGTAGACCTCAGCCAGAAGAGGAAGGTACTGTTGTACGGGAAATTTTTGATAAAGGGGTAAAGCCAATATCTAAAGTGAGTCCTGTAGATCAGGATGATGTCCAACCAAAGCCTATAGACCCAAAACCCTTTAACCCTTTTAAGCCCCAACCAAGTAATCTAGATCCTAAACCTGTATTGGACAAGGGAAAATAGAAGGCTAAAGGAATCAAGATAAATGAGAGGGTGGATTCTCACCATCCTAAACAAGATCCCCTTCCACATGCGTCATCGCAAGTAGACTGCCTTGGAAAAGGTTAGGAGGGAAGGGGAAGCTCTAGCAAAAGAGCTATAGAGGACTGAAATTGAGGCTGCAAATGCAGAAAAGAGAAGGAAAATAATTTTCCTAAGAATGTCAAGTGTGGATGAGGTTGCACAAGCTAGAACTTCATCAGGTCACCAAGATGTTTTGAAAAATGATTCTAAAACCAGTTTGGAGAATACCACAAATAATTTTGGCCCAAAGATTCAGGCAACTAAGTTTATAAATCTACATCAAGATGGTCCTAAGACTCAGAATACACGGTCTGGTGATGACTCTTAGAATATTGATGGACTATTTCAAAGGAGAACTATACAATTGGAAAGATATAGGCAGTTATTCTTTGATGGTATTCCCGGTTACCCAAATCCCATCCCTGATGAGCTGAGAGAAAAGATGAATAAGTTTGTTGGGAACAATGCTTTTTCAGCAAAAGAACATTTGAAAGCCTTCATGGATATGTTAAATGACTATGAGGTAGAGCATGAAGATGTAGTAATGAATTTTTTTTTCCAATCTTTGATAGAAGATGCAAGGGATTGGTATAGGGGTCTACCGAATGCTAGTATTGGTTCATGGGAAGAATTTGAAAAATGCTTCAAAGAACAATATGGTGATAAGACTAATGCTAGTTTCATGTTAAATGAATTCAACAACATCAAGAAGTCTATGAATGAGCTTGTGACATAATTTAACCTTAGATTTCAAAAGGCAATGTATAAATTGTTTCAGGTTGTGAGGCTTGATGAAAATGTTTGTTTAACTACATATTTTAATGCTTATGATGCTTAAATGGCATATCTCCTTAGAGATAAGGACCCTCAGACTATGAGGGATGCTTTTAGAGCAGCCATTAATATTAAAAATAATAGGAAGATTTTTGGAAAATATGGTAGGAGGGAGGAACCTACTCTTTAAAAAAATCCTAGGGATAAAACTGAGAAGGTCTCTACTACAAGCCCCAAGGACGATGACAAGTGGGATAAGGTCCTCAACACTTTGAAGGACATAAAGTATACTATTGCTAAACAAGAGAAGGGTCTTGGAAATGATAAGAATTAGTATAATAAAAATGACAGACCTCCTATACTACAAAATTATCCTTACAATACAAATTGGAAGGATGAAAAACCAATACTACCAGCTCAGAAGCCTAAAAATGATCAACAGACACCAGATCATTTGCAAAAGAATTTTGTAAATTTGGTACAAGATAGACCTTGGTGTGAGGTGTGTGAACATCCACATGATCAAAATTATTGTGGCATTGCCCAGTTGCTTGTGGCTGAAGGAAAAGAAGAGGATGCTCATGAGAAAAATCTTGATTATGATCAAGGTGATGTAAATGTTTGTATGGTTCAGTCATATATTGATGAAGCTGAATGTTCTTCTGATGAGAAATTGCAAGAAAGTGATGTGAATAATCAACGACAGAGAAGTGATATTTATCATCAACAGGTTTTTTCTGATGAGGAGGGTGAGTTTGACCATCATGCCTGCAATATGGAGCAGGCTAAAGATTCAGTGTCTCTAAGAATACCATCAAAAGATGAGATTTTCTGGTTAACTAAAGATATGGCTGATCAGATGAGAAGAACATTGCAGCTAAGAAATAGAAATGTGGGTGGTAAGCAGGGTAATCCTACTAGCATTTTTATTAAGGAACATAAAGATAAAAATAAGGGTGTTAAAGTAGATAGAAAAAATGATGTCAAAATCAAGGAGGTCAAGAATGACAAGATATGGGTGAAAAATACTGAGATCCCAAAGCCCCATGAAGATGTTACTCCTTTATCGGTAAAGACCAAAGTGATTACCAAGTCTGTTGAATCTTCTCTAGAAGGGAAGCAAAAGAAACTTGAAGGAAATCAGCTACTAGAGAGGAAAGAAAATAATGAAGGTATGATTCCTCACCTGCCTAAACACACACCCTTAGACATGTTTCAAGTATTGTCCTAAGTTAAAGTTACTATACCTTTGTTGGAAATGATGAGAATAGCTCAGCATAAGGAAAAAACAATAGCCTTGATTACATGAGTTGCTAGTAGTAAAATTGAATAAGGAAATTGTAAAGAAGCAAAGGACAAAGAAGATGATGCTAAGCCATTTAGACAAAAGAAAAGACCTATTAATCCTACCTTGGCCCCGAAATTGCAAGAAGAACTAATGAAGTTAAGAGATGTAGGGATCATCAAACCAATTAGACATTCATCTTGGGTATCAAATTTGGTGCCTGTGAGAAAGAAAAATAGAGACATTAGGTTATGTGTGGATTTTAGAAATTTGAATGTGTCTTCATTGAAGGATAACTATCCATTACCAAATATGGAAGCCATGTTGCAGAGAGTGATAGGCTGTGAGTTAATGTCTATGATGGATGGGTTTTCTGGCTATAACCAAGTCATGGTTAAGGAGTCTGAATAGTTTAAGACAACTTTCACTACACCTTGGGGAACTTATATATATGTGAGAATGCCTTTTGGTCTAACAAATGCAGGGGCTACTTTCTAGAGAGCCATGGATGTGGCATTCTTAGATTTCATTAACTTGTTTTTGGTTATTTATCAGGATATCTAACAACATATTCCAAGAAAGAAGATGACCATTGTGAACACCTAGAGAAAGTATTTAGTAGGGCATTGGAATATGGTATTTCCTTAAATCCAAAGAAGTGTGCTTTTGGAGTAAAGGAAGGAAAGTTGTTGGGACATATTGTTTATAAGGATGGGGTCAAAATTGACCTAGAAAGGGTAATTGTAATAGATAAGGTCCCACAACCCCGAAATGTCAAGGGAATACAATATTTCTTTGGACAAATCAATATCCTAAGGAGATTCATAACAAACTATGTTGAGATAGTTCACCCTATTTCTAAGATGCTTAAGAAAGGGGCCAAGGTTGAATGGGAAGAAGAGTTAGTACAAGCTTTCCAGGCCATTAAGCAAGCTATAAAGGAAGCTCTTGTGCTAAGGACCCCTGATTTTTCCAAGCCCCTCCATATTTTCTTATTTGCTTTGTTTCATAAAATTGCAGTTGTGTTGTTACAAAAGAATGTTGAGGGTTATGAACAACCTATAGCCTTTTTTAGCAAGTCCTTGCAGGCTGTAGAACTCAAATATGACATAAATGAAAAATAAGCATATGCACTAGTAAAATTAGTAAAAGTTTTTAGGACATATTTGATGGGAGCTACTATGATTTCCTATGTACCTAGTGTTGTTGTGAAGGACATTTTTACACAGTAGGAAGTGTCAGGAAGAAGATGTAGATGGCTCAACAGGATCCAAGAATTCAACATTGAAATCTAGATTACCAAGCTAGTGAGAGGATAAGGACTGGCCAAGTTTATGGCCCAAAGTAATCTGGAAGCAAATTTGATAAATTTACTTGAAGAAGAGAACAGATCACATATGTGTGACATGGAACTTTTTTTATTGGTACAAAGGTGTGATCTATTATTTACAAAAGATGAAATGCCCTGATAATTTAAATGAAAATGAAAAGAGGACATTAAAGTTACATGCTATCAAATATGTTATCATAGCAGGAAAGCTCTGGTGGAGAAATGGAGAAGGTGTTATGTTGAAATGTGTGGACCAAGATCAAGCACAAGAACTCTTAAATGAAATGCATAGTGGAGTTTTGGAGGGCATTATATGGCCAAAACAACTGCACACAAAGTAATGAGGGCTAGGTTTTGGTGGCATACCATTTTTAAGGATGCACACCAATTGGTGAAGACATGTGATGCTTTTCAGTATTTCTCTGGTAAGTTGAGATTCTATGGTAACTTACCTCTAAAACCAGTTGCAGTGCAATCTCCATTCCAAGAATGGGGTATTAATTTTGTAGGAGAGATAGCATGTAAATCAAGTGGAGTCCATTCATGGATATTGGTGGCCACTGATTACTTTACCAAGTGGGTGGAAGCAATTCCAAAAAATAAAGCAACTAGTAAGGTGGTAATTGATCTCTTAATGAGTAACATAGTGACTAGATTTGGATGTCCAGAGAGGATTGTGTCAGACAATGCAATGTGTTTCAGGTCTAAAGAATATATGGAGTTTTGTGAGAAGCATGGCATCCAAATCTCTTATTCATCACCTTACCACCCACAAGGAAATGGAAAAGAAGAATCAAGCAATAAAAGCTTGATGAAGATTATTAAGAGAATCCTAGATCAAAATAAGAAGGAATGGAATTCTAAATTGAGATTAGTACTCTAGGCAGATATGGTGACTCTAAAATCGGCAATAGGTTTTGCCCCATTTGACTTAGTTTATGGGATAAATGCAATGTTTCCCAAGAATAACTTGATGGAGATGTATAAGTTTGTCCAAATGTATGATAATAAAATAGAAGATGAAATTTAGTTGAGAGTGGAAGCTCTCATAGAATTGGATGAGACCAGGAGGGAAGCTCAAATGAAAAATGCTAAATTGTAGTTACAAGTAAAAAAATTGTATGAAAAAAAGACAATTGCAAGGAGTTTCCAAGATGGAGATATGGTTTTGATGTGGAATGCTAGGTTGGAAGATAAAGGAAAACATGGTAAATTTTATGCAATCCGGTTGGGTCCATTCCTGGTAAATAGTAAGTGGGGGGAAGATTTATATTTCCTCCAAGAAATGATAGGTGATACTCTTGAATTGCCAGTTCATGGACAATTCTTGAAGTTATACTTCAGTTGAAGTATTGTTTTCCATGAGAAGTAGCTTAGGTTTGTATATATGTTAGTTGTAGGTTTCCTTCTTATTGGATTGTCTTGTCTGGACAATCCTTTTTGGTTGTCTCTACAACTGGTCTACTCTACTTGAGATTTTTTTATTCTCACTTCATTCTAGTGGAATGAATGTCCCCAACTGGAGCCACTGATGGAGCTTCAAATTTTTTTCCTTGAGTTCCATTATTATTTTGCCTCTGTATTGGTCTGTCATACTATTCAGAAGAAACCTAAGGTTGGGGGTTTTATTTTTTCCTTCATAAAAATCCTAATGTTCTATCTAATACCTTAGGTAGGATCTATTTTCGCCATTACCTTTTTGAAGGAGGTTTTAAAATGACTTATGTCCCATTGACACGTCTAGGTCGGGCCCCTTTTAATAAAAAACGTTAAATATTTTTGCCTAACTTTATTATCTCCTAAGTTTAGGTTAGCTCGTGCCCCATATTTAAGAACAAAATTGAGCCATCATTTGTTGTTGGCCTAGGTGTTGTCCCCTTGTCCCTTTAATAATTGTTTTATATTTTGCAGGGAACATTTTTTAGTGACCATCAATCATCCATTAGTTGATCCTGACCATTCCTTGCAATCTCATGATGGTTTCACCATTGAGTTTAAACCGATTGCGATATCACGGACAGGTGCCACGTGTCTCAGCTGCCGACACCGAAGAAGATTGACAAAGTGTTTTTATTTTTGTGTTGGGCTTTAATATGTTATATAGTGGGTTATTAAAATAGTTGCGAGATGCACGTGCTCAAGATCGACGGTGGTGTTATAATCATGATGAAAAGTTTCTCGACGCTTATTTTAAGTGTTGGTGATTACTATGAATGAACACAATTGCCGATGGTGGGAATCAACGGTTGCCCTCCATCGCGTGATCCAAAGATGCAAGATTTTTAGTGATTACAATATCACGGGTAGGTGCCACGTGTACTCCTTTGGAATTGTATACTGTGGTGGGCCCTCGATGTAGAGATGGAGATTACATCAGCCCTTTTGAAGGTGACCGTTCGATAATTTGATGAAGGTAAAAGATCGACGATTAGAATTTAAATTCGCATCAAATGCGATTGGAGCTATTGGCACGACATGCAAGTGAGCTTTAATGGCATATGAGATGTTTACTGGCTCAATTTGATCGACATAAACTATTTTCCTTCATTCTATTTTACCACAAAGCATTCAAGGACCTTGGTGAAGTAGTTTCAGAGCCAAAGACAAAGTTTTGACTAATCAAAGTAGGAGTTTGGTCTTCTATAGGGCGAAAAATCCATGAGTTGTTTTCTATACTGCTTGGTTAATTTTACTATGATTTTGTGAAGAAAATTGTAGTGTGCTTGTTAGAGGGGTTTGTTGATTATTGTCGTAGGGTTACTGGTTTAGTTGAATTGAGGGAAATTGCAAGGTTTTGTTGTAATTTCATTTTCTGGGTAGCCCTAGTTTGTTCAAGAATTTGAATTATTTAAAGAGGCCCTAGTTCATTTGAGATGGCACCACCAAAGCAACATTCCAGCCATATTGATTATTTATAGAGGAATTTTTATGATGATTTTATCGATCAACTCCCATTATCAACAAATGATAGGAAGAGGGGTTTAGTTATGATGAGTGGAAGAACCCTACGCAAAGGACTAGTGTCCACAAGTTATAACATTGTAGATGCTAGGGTTCCTATGACTGGTTTGGAAATGTTTAGGCTATGGTATGGAGAGTGAAACTTACCTCACCCCTTTTCTAATGGCTAGAGATATGACATGGGGAAGCTAGCAGTGCCAAATGTGTTCCTTGATGTGGACATACTCAGAGTGGTGACAACACAATATGACCTTGTTACAAAAGTAATAAGGGATAATGATGGTGGGATTTTGTTGAGTATAAGCATGGTTGAAATTCAAAAGGTGTTTTATTTAAGTGAATCTAGCTCGTTTTTAGTTCCAATTGATCTTGAGGAGATGAAATAGGAGTATGCAAGATCGAAGCCTCTTTTCAGAAAAAAGCTTCTTCCTCCTCATCTGGCTAGGGCAGGCAGTTCAACAATTCATATCAGCCCAAGTGACTAGGAGCCTTTTAGGTTGAGTTGCTTTGACAATCACTTTTTGGATACATTTTATTCAGTGTTCCATATTTTGGGATTTAGCCCTAATACTTTAATTCCAATTGCGTACATGTTCATGGGGGCCCAAATTCAGCATCCAATTTCTCTGTGGTGTATGACTTTGCGTCTCTTCTGGCAGAAAAGATCCATGAGGGATTGCTAAAGTTGCAGGTGGGGGATACTGGCACTCCTTTCTTTTAGTATTCCCTATTAATGCACATGTTCTTGTATAAGAATTCTGACTTCTTCTCAGAGAAGATGGAGTTGATGCAAAATGTAAATGGAGAAAGATTACTAGTACAAGTTTGGAGTGTTGATTTATCTTACAACAGGGGAGGTGCCAGTTTTGTGCAATTTGACAATTTATTTGCCTCCAAACTAAGGGCTTGGTTGGTAGTGAATGTGCCTAGATTCCCTGAAGACCTACATGACTTCCTCAGACCAAGGGTGAGGAAGCCTGATTTGAAAATCTGCCACAATTGGGGTGATATTATCTTGTACCCTATAAGTATTGTTCTAAGAGCATATGGTTTCTAGGGAGCCCCGCATATCCTTCCATTTAATGTACCATCAAGAATGGGGTTTTCTGAGGTCATATGGAAAATAGGTTATATTCACAAGGACAACCTGACAGGGAGGGGAAAAGGAACTTTATTCCTTGACTACCTTATTATATCTGATTTTGTTTTTTCCAAGGGAGGATGGGTCCACTTTGGAATATATTTTCATGACTTTCATTTGAGGAGTGTTCCTAGGAGGTAGCATGACCCCGAGGGTTTCTTTTCCTTGTTTAGGTAATGAATTAAAGGTGGAAGGTTTGTACATGAGTTCAATTTTCCAGAGGACCTAATATGAAATGAATTTGATTTGAATAGGCAAGAATTGAATAAGAAAAAGTGGATTGCATATGAGAATTTTTTGGCTATGGTGCATAAAATGGATCCAAAGTATGACCCATTAATGGAGTTCACTCCATTCCACAAAAGAATTAACTTTCTTGATGGATAATTTCAAAGAAATCATGGGCACCTTGATGACCAAGAGGGTCAATTTGGAATTAGATTTGTGTATAAACAGACCAAAAGTGAGGTATGAAGAAATAAGGCCAACTTATCAACCCTCAGTGAATCATCCTCATTACAAGAGAAAGAGGAATGACAATAGTGATAAGGAGGAGGGGAATAAGAAAGGAGAATAGATAATAAAGAAATCATCACAGCGAGGTCCAAAGATCAGGGCACTTGGAGGGATAAAAATTATTGATTTGGATTCACCACCAGAGAGTGATCCTGCATTACTACCATCAGAGCCAAGCCCTAAGAGGCATAGAGTTGAGGAAGCACAAGAGACTCTGATGGATGAGATAATTGTTACAGATCAAGACATGCAGGTTGGTATTCCTTCCCCTCCTAGATCAACATAGTTGGTGCTATCTAATATGGATGTGAAAGGACAATGTGTACAAGATGCCAGAATGGAGGCCTACAAGGAATTCTTGGATGATGATGCATTCTTGAAGACTCCAGTATTCTTGCAACTAGTATGGAGGATGAAGTGAGAAGAATACCAGGACAAATGCAAAAAGAGGAGAGAATGAAGGCCTGATAGGTCTAATCAAGAGAATGATGATGAGGTGAAGGCCAAACTGATGGAAGAATTCAAAAGCATCACTCCTAAGGAAGGAAGGAAACTAGTGACTCAAGCTGGTATCCTATTTTTTCCTGAATGGGACATAGCCAATGCAATAGCATTCAATTCTATTTGGCAGTCCAAGCATCCCATACAGAAAAGTGAGGAAGAGGTTAAGGCAACTCTGTAGAACTCTTCCTTTAGTGAGGAATATGAAGATCTAGAAATTTGGGCATTGGCACCCTATGGAATAAAGCCAAATGTGACTAATATTAGCCCAAACCTAAGGGGATGGTTAATAATCAAGAGAGCTTTTGAAACTTCAACTGCATAAGCTACAAGCCTGACTGTAAATGTGGCCAAATTGGCCTAGAAGACAAGTGAAAGAGAAGAGGCTAAAAAGAAGAGTTTGATGGAGAAATATAACATCATAATTGGATAATATAGTAGGATGCAACAAAGGAACGTTGAGTTGCAATTTGAGGTAGATAGGTTGAAATATAGGTAGGTTGGAGAATCCTCCAGTGCTCTTGGTATCATGGCATTACCTTCTACATCAAGATCAGTACCCCTTACTTCTCCAATTATTTCTACTCTAGGATCCCCCATCTAGATGCCTTCTCTCAGTCCTACATTAGGGCTAGTTGAAGAAGAGGTTGAATACTCTGTGGATCCCACTAAAAAGAGGATGTTAAATAACATCAAAGATTTATAGGCTGCTTTAAAAGAAAGTGAGGAGGGATCAATTTCCAAATAGAATGAGGTTGTTGATATAGTTTTGAGGCACCTGAATGAGAAGGTTGATGGTAGATTACCATCGGTACATTCTTTAAATTATTTATTCTTGGATGAAATAATAAATATTAATAGGGATTGAAAAATAGTTTTTCCCTTGGCTGAGAAGTGGATCCCTAGGGCCAATGATATGGATATTATGTATAAGGCCTTTGGGTTTGATGCAAATAATAGGCCCCAATTATTGAGGCCTACTCAATTTTTTATGAGATCACCGAAAGGTTTCCAGGCCCTACCTAATGATTTGAGTAGGAGGATTAAGGAACTGGTAAAGAGTTTTGATGATTGGAGTGATACATTTTTGCCAGATATAATTGATGCACAAGGAAATGTTAAATTATTGCATTAGTGGCAAGATAGAGTGGATGAAGTCATCAACACACAAATCAAGTTGATTTGTGATGATTCAGACTATGATTTGTTGGTGATTAGCATGGATGAGATAATTAACACCAACACATTTTTGGAGTCTTTTCAAAGAGAAGCCAATTTGGAGTCTTTTCAAAGAGAAGCCAATCAAGTAGTAGTGAAATACACACCTTACAATACTAAGGTGAATGAGGTGGTGAATTTTAATTGGCAAATAGATGAAGAATATCAAAGATGGGTGGACAAGTATTTAACCGAGGAGTAGTAAGACAATGTCTACTACCCAGAGTTAGCAACTCAGTGGTTATGGTTATAATAGATTTCTTTTTTGTCTCAATGGTGTTTTTGGCATAGGTTTTGAGGTTTGGCCAATGTAGTGGCTATTCTCTAATGAGTGGTACTAACAAGAAGATTCTCCAAGGACTCGGTGGTTGTAATCATTTTTGTGAAGTGTCACAGAGCGGTCCGATTGATCGGTGACATGTGTATTTTTTGGACCGATGCTTGTTTGCTCCTTCATTCTCTATAAGAAGGATTTCAAGGCTAGAAATACGAGTTAGCAAGTTAGATATTTTTACGTCGAGTCTAAGCATAGTTGCAGAGCAAGTTGTAAAGCTTGTTGATTTAGTGTAAATGTAATTTAGGTTTTTGTGTCATTCTGTAGTAGGGTTTTTAATTTATGAGGGTTTGATGTTTCATGATAGTACTAGCATTTGAATTAGAATGATTCATTTAGAGCTCATGTCTCTCCTTTGTATAAGCATATCATAATCTTGAATAATATAATCAAGGTTTATTGCATTCATCTAACTATTGTGGTGTGTATGATTCTCATTTTGCCTTTAATTCAAAGAATTAATTAAAATGCTTGAATGGAATTATAGGTGGATATGTTTATGAAGGGACTTGATATGAATTATTGGGTTAGGATATAAATGGATGGTATTGTATGGAAATATTGTCAGAGATCTTATATTCTATGTGTTTGAATCTATCACGGATCTTTAAATGCTTGTGAATTTGACTCCCCAATGGTATATGGCACTAGTCTAAATCTATTTGTTTGTGAGGTTTTGTATTTGCTTTTCTTTGCTTAGAGCTTGCTACAAATTGCAAATCAATGACTATCTTAAGTTGTGATGTATTGTTGTAATCATCTCATGCTCCAAGTAGCTAATACTATTGATGAAAAGCCAATTCTATTAAGTATTATCCTATTTTGTTGAGCTATTAAATGAGATTATCTATTATTGTTAATTATTGTTTATAAGTTTGGTGCAGAGATTATAAACAAATTAAGGGGACCACCCTCTTGGGTCTTGTAGAGCTCGAAGTGTAGGAGGTTTCAGTTAAAATCCTCGTCAGTTGGTCTAGGTCCTTCGAGCTGCCCTTGATTAGAATTGGAAATTCTACATGTAGAAAAGAATCTGATCAACCTGGTTATAGTAAAAACAACCAACACAACCTGCAAGTTGTCTTTGAGCTCCTTCTTAGGAATTTTTGACTTGGTTGATGTGGAAGGAATGATGGCACCTTTTCAACACTTTACTCCTTGACTAATCTGCATACAAACATGCAAAGCACACATGCAAAGAGATGGAAAAGGTTAGGGGTTAGAGAATAGGGGTTTTCCTTAGTCAAACCCCATGTTGGTAATCAAACCAAAATGAAATGAAATGTAAAAGGAAAGGTGAATGAAAAACATGCAAATGTAACCACTCACCAAACCCTTGAGGAAATATGAAGATGTGCAAGAACCAGCTCCAATGGATTATGTTTGAAATGCTTAGTGCTTGAATGATTGATGCTTGCTTGAGAAGATAGAATGCTTGAGTGTTTGTGAAGATGAAAGATGTTAGGGGGGTGGGTAAAATGAGGCTAAAACCCCTTATTTATACATTTTATACCCTAGTTTCCTAAAAATAACACATGATAGGCCGACCTTAGTGTTTTGGAGGAAAATTATCGTTCAAAGTAGAGCCTAAAATTACATTAAGTCTCCTGAAACACACTTAAGTCGATCCTAAAATTACATTAAGTCTCCTGAGACACACTTTAGTTGAGCCTAAAAGTACATTAAGGGGTTAATTTGTCATAATAAAGGGTGAATTTAGTGATGAAAAACCTAGGAAAGTATGAAGATGTGTTACAACACCTTACAACACTTTAGACTAAGGCTTGGTAAGGGGTAAAATGGAGTTGGTTAGGTGAATTAAGTTGAAAGGGTCTTAGAAAAGTGGGAAGATGTGTTACAACACTTCTCAACACCTTTGTAAAACATTGTTAGGTTTTTGTTGATTTGTAAGCATTCAAGGCCTAATGCGAATGTGTTGACCACATTACAACATTAGATCTAAGAAAAACCAAGCCAAAATCCAAGGGAAAAGGCCCAAATGAGTGAAAAAGTTTCAAGGCTACACTTTTTTGTGACACATTTATCCCCCACTTTAGTGAGAGGATGAACTTGCTTCGAACTCACACTAAAGTATCCAAGTCATGCATATCAAGAGGAATCTGATGTATTAATGCTAGTAAGATGAGATGACTACAATCAAGAGTGATGATCAAGTGCCCAGGATCAAGATCCCATGGAAAACCAAACATAAGCACAAAAGATCACATAAGAAAGTGATGTGAAAGAGTGAAGAGAGAGGAAAAGTCAAATCAAGCTTCAAATTTTTTTCTAGCTAGTTGTAGATCATATCTAGGTTGTTTGTCTGAAAAGAAGTGTACTCACTATGGGGTGATGAGACTATTGGTTGTTAGCCAAGTGAGAAGTCCCAAAAGGTGAGAGACATACACATGGCTGGTATGTACTCACACACACACAAAGGTGGCTATGGGGAAAGTGGTGCCACTAGTTGGGCTTCCCACTAAACCAAACCAAAGTTATACCTCCTGATAAATTTGATAAGGTGCCAAAAAATATAAGATTTCATGCTTCATGAGGTGAGAAAAGTTGTGTATGCTTGGAGCTCATGAAAAAGTGCAATATGGCACCACGAACATGCAAGTTGTGTTTTGCAAGGTGGCCATATATGCAAAATGCAAAAGAATGTGGAAAGGAGTCTTGTTAATTTTGTGTGAGATATTTGACTTAGGGAAAATTTTGTCTAATGTTTCCAAGAGAGGATCGATCAAAGGATAAAAAAATCACAACTTAGGGGATGCAGTGCCATATTAGGCCACTAAGAGGAATGTAATATGCTAAGATAGGTCACTTTCATGAAGGACATTACACCTAATGTCATCCACAAAATGAGAAACATATCGTATAAAGTAAAAAGGCTACACTGGGAACAAACATCAAAGAAAAGAAAATGCAAAATGAATAATGCCAATGTATGCCCCCACTTTAAAGGAATTTCTACACACCGTTTTGTGAGCAATTACTTTAAAGTAGAGAAATGCAAAATGAAAAAAGAAGAAAAAGGACATGAGAGCCTACTTGGAAAGCCCTATGTCAAGTCATATGTTTTCAAGGGAGGTTGCGTCATGTAAAAAGAAAAGAAAAGAGAAAAGAGAAAAAGGGGCTTGTCCCCAAAATGAAAAACACCAAACACATAAGGGATCTATGGATTTGGGGTCAGTATGTTCATTGTTTCTATGTTTGTTTAGAGAGTGTGGAATTTTCATCATTCCCCCAAATACATAGAATTGGAAGGACACACACAGAGAGAAAAAAAAAGAAAAAGAAAGAGTCACTTTGGGTCAACATGAAAGAGACATAGGATGTCTCGATGCTTTGCATCATCCCCAAAAGGACAACAAAAGAAAAAGGAAAAGATAAAGAAAAAGAACCCTTTTGAGTCAGCATGAAGGAGACATTATGGTCTCAATGCCTTGCATCATCCTCAAAAGGGAGGAAAAAGAAAAATAAAAGGGAAAGGACATTTTGGGTCAACATGAAGGAGATATTGTAGTCTCAATGCCTTGCATCATCCCCAAAAGAAGGAAAAAAATAAAAAGAAAAGGAAAAGGGTAATTTTGGGTCAACATGAAGGAGATATTGTGGTCTCAATTCCTTGCATCAACCCCAAAAGGAGGAGAAAAATAAAAAGTGAAAATAAAAAAATGAAATAATGCATGACATATAGAAGAAGGAAGGTACAAATAGAAGAATGTCACAAAGACAGAGAAAACATCAAACAAAACATTACATGGGAACATGGGACATACAAACAAACACACAAAAGAAAAGGAAAGAGAATAGTAAGGAAAATGCTCATCAACCATCGAGCAAGTCATCCACCTCCCAATCTTGTTCAGTGTAAAATTCAAGAGGGCGACTAGTGAGATGGACAACTACAATTGTTAAACTAGCATCCAGATCAATGCTCATTTTAGGAGATGTTTGATGCAAGCTCATAGAGGAGGAGAATAATGTGTTTAAAGTGTTATGCACTTCTTCATCTATTTTTGCAATTTCCTCATCATCATCATCCAAATTAATGATGACAGGAGGGCGGATGACAATGTTAGTTGCATCATGCAACTCAGGTGGGGATGGAGGTATAGGATCATGTAGTGGTGGTAAGGGAGGAGGGTCATCATGCATCGCTTCAGGAAAGGGTGGATTATTATTTTCATCATTTTCTTCATTATGTGACTTGCGAGAAAGAGCACGACGATGATTCCTATGCTCCCTAGCTCCTTTATTTCTTTTTATTGTTTTTTCAAGTTGCATTTGAGAGGATCATGTTGGTCAACCATAGGTTGCTTGTCATTCCTAGGGGGGGGAATGGGAGGAACCATAGGTGTGTCATCCACTCTGTCCTTAGCTTTATACACTTGTTTTATGTGAGGAGGTAGGATGGAATTACTATCATGATCTCTAGGCCTCTTTCAAGATGTAGAGGAGGTTTTGGGTGTTGTCTAGGTAGGCATGTCTGATTCGGGTTGCAGCATAGTTTCATCAAGGATAGGAGTTTTAGAGGTAGATGGAGGCATATTGCGAAGAGATAATTAAGATATTTTCTTTCCCTTAAATTTCTAATAGGAAATGAAAAATAAATCTCTTCTAGGCGTGATTGGTTCCATGGGCTCTGGCCAAAAGGCTTCTAAAGAAAAGTTGCCTTTGGATGATAAAGTATTGAAGCCACTATGGTGAACAATGAATATATCGTTTTCAAAGGGAAAATTCAAACATTTATGAATAACAGAAGGGACCATTTTCATGGACCAAAGCCATGGATGGCCTAGTCACAAACAAAATTCGTCTAATTGTGGGATGATAGAAAATGTAACATCTAGTGTCTTAGGGCCTATTTGAAATGGGAGGGAAATGAATCTGATCGTAGGGTAGGAAAACCATTATGCATTTTTATCCATGCATTAGGTTTAGCGTAAACATCTTGATGAAGATCATGCAATACCAACAACTCCTTTATTATCACGTTCTCACCACAAGCGGGGTCTATGAGTATCCCATTGGTGGGATTATCATAGATTCTATTTGCCATGTAGAAAGGACCATCGGGAAGGTTCCTGAGTATGTCTTGAGGTGAAAAAGTAATGTGAAGATATTTTTTGGTTTGTCCCTTATGAGGGACACTGTCAATTGCACCTACCATTTCATCCATAGGCTAGACATGGGTCACATGTTGAAGAGGGTCAAAATTTTCATCTTGTGTATCAAAATTCATAACATCATTCTATGAAGTTTCACTAGCTTTGACAAATGACACATTGTGTTTAGGCATGGGATTGGTGAAGATTTTCGAATTTTGGTTGGGAGGTGCCACCGACTTATTGCCTTTATCATGAATACTTGCAATGGATAGATGGCTCAAATCAATGAGGTCTTGCACAAGGTGCTTAAAATGCTTACATTGCTCAGTGTAATGTGTTTTATGTCAATGAAAGTAATAATAAGCGTTGGTGTTAAAGGATGGGGGTAAGGGCTTATTAGGATTGGGTGCACAGACAATAGGTAAAGTAATCAATTTTTGTTGTAGAAGTTGTTAGAAACCAAGATCAGACATGCAAACCAGAAAATACCTTCCACAAGAGAAATATAGAAAAAAGAAAAGAAATTTGCATGAAGATGTGCAAATGAATTATATTTAGGAATTAAGAAAATACAAGAGATGAATTGCTTTATAAAAGAAATGTATGAATAACCCTAAAGGTAAAACCTAATTTTGAACTAAAATTAGCTCAACTAAATACAACTTACTTATTAATTAAGTAAACTAATTATTACCTAAGTAAACTTAATAAAGTGTAATTAAATAATTAATTACACCAACACCCCCTTAAGTGCAACTTAGGGAGAATGAAAAAAAATGCAAATAATGCAAGAATGGATCCATGAAAGCATGAATGGGTCCCAGCTACAAGGCCATGTTAGGTACCTATGTACAAATGCAATGAATGGGAAAGAGAAGAAAACCCAATGGGACAAACCCCCCAACCCCCCCCCCCCCTTAATGAGATGACCTGCTACAAAGAATCACTGAAAGAACACTGGTGGAGTAACACTAGAATCCTGAATCTTACAAGCAAGGAAAGATACTTCTATTTACGAGAAACCATATGAGAGTCACTAAAAAACTCAGGAAAAATCATGATAAAGCAACAACAGACTTGATGCCAATGAACACTGGAAAAATCACAATTTGGAACAACCTTGGAATCTATGAAGCAACAGTAGATGAATAAATGATTCCCCCCATAAGAGGGAATGATATTATGAAATAATTTGGAAGCTATGTGTATCTCGATGCCGATGCCAAATTGTGACTAAACCTAATCCATGGGAGCAAGTACCATGAAGATTTTGGAACATTAACCATAAAATGAATGGCCATCAAGTTGAGATATGGCCTGATGTGATTCAAGATCATTAACCATAGGCTCTCAATTTGAGATGATATTGATGCGAACTAAAATGTGTCAAGATATGAGCAAGATGTGGCCAAAAGAAACAACATAATCCAGATACAACTCATGCGAGTTGTCATCAATATGAAGATGAGATCAAAGTGCATTCCATGAGACTACACTCTAATCAAATTACTATGCAATAATCCCCGCTGATGGAACTTTATAGAAGTTTATTTATTACAATACCCCATGATTGTAAAAGGAGAACATGCAAAATATGCATAAATCAAAGAGAAAATGCAAACCTAATGCATGGAAACAACAAAGAGTGCATGCACAAATCAATTTTCACATTTTCCTCAATGATTAAAATTGACCTCAGATATGTGTAGAGGATTGGATTAGCTTTTCGGTGCCACTTGAATCGTGAAAAACTGATAACCGAGGCAAACGCTCTGCCCTCCAAAGTGAAAAATTATTCATCTGACTTCAAAGTCCTGTAGAATAAATTTGGAAAATATACTTGCACCAATAGATCAGGCTTGGAACCCGCTTTCCAAGGGTATCTCATTTTTGAAAAACAGACTCCGTATGCTCAAGATACAACCATTTTACTAAAAATCCTCATTTTGGCTTTAAACAAAATATTTTACTAATTTAAAGATTAAAAAATTAATAAAATATTCAGTTGTACCTTCATGGCACGAAAAATGAAGCAACACAAAAATCAAGAAAAAATGGCATGAAAACTGAGGTAGCTCAAAAATGCTCTAGGCACTAAAAAATATGGCACATAAATTGAGGTGTCTGTACGGATCCGTACAGTTGTATGGATTTTTTTGGCAGCATTTTAAATCCCCAAAAACACAAAAAAATCAATTTTTAGCAAACTCTATTGTATACATCTAAAAATGGTCACATCTAATCAAGCCTGATAATTAATTAAATATGAATTATTTATTTAATCTTCTAAAGTCAGCTACATATAAATAAATTTAATTATTTATTTATATCATTCACTTTATAATTATTCTAATTTAATTAAATAAATAAGTTTATTTAATTATTACCATTTTCCATGTTCCTCTTAATTAACTCAATAAATTTTATAATTTATTTATATTAATTATCACAAGTTTGAATTTCAAATTCAAATAAAGGAATATTCTTCTAAACTCATTATTTATAATTCTTCACTCCACATTTAATTAAATATTATAAATATTTAATTAAACACTTTCCTCACTTCACACGTAATTAAATATTCTTAATATTTAATTAAATTTCTTTTTCATCTCACACATAATTAAATATTAATTATTTAACTATGGAAGCTTCTAAATTCATTATCACATATAATTAAATAACTTAATTATTTAATTATAGGATTTATCCTCAACTACCAACTAACTCCTCATGAATGAAATGCACAAATGGCAACTTTCCTTCATTTTTGAATGGAAGAGGTTGTGTAGGAAGAAACATTTCCCTTTTTTCTCTCTAGCTTCCATCTTTCTCTCAACTTCAAAAATCTCTCACCGTTCATCTTGATAGGCTTGATTTCAACCGTCGATCTTTGCCAACTAGACTTTTGCCTCCAAAACTATATAAATACAACATCTTTGTGAGTTGAAAAGGATTGTAGATTTGGCTAATTTAGCATGATTACTATAGTTGCATTTTATCTAGCATTTAGCCATCTTGTTTTCTTAAGCATAGAATTTTAGCTTCATATCTTAGCTTAATCTTTTCATATCATTACATAATAGACATGCATGTTGCATAATCTCGTTCTCTAAGTTGTTAGTCTACCAAGTTGCTGCTTACACCAACTGAGAGCCAGCAACTTACATCGAATCCTTGGAGATAGAGGACAATGGGATATTTTTGAAGGAACTACTATTTTAGAATTTGTTTTATCTTTAAATTATTTTCCTTTGATATAATGTCGCATTGGTTTGTTTGTTTATCTTTTTAGTTAGCTCGCATATTCACACACACATTTTTGGTGCCCACTGTGGGGCCCTTGCCCTGTTTTTATTTTTTTATTGCAAGTTTTCTGGCAGGTTACGGACTGGAATCATGGTTTAGCACATACGAGACATGTTTTAGTGCATCCTTGGAGAAGTTTAGCACATATGAGGACTGTTTTAGCACTTTGATGCTCTGTTTTAGTGTATATCCATGTTCTTTCAACGTATTTACGTTTTGTTTTAGCGCATACCTAAATCTCTTTTAGCACATTTATGCTTTGTTATAGCGCATTTATGTATTCTTTTAGCACATACAAGGAGCTATAAATTTAATCTTGATTCCGACACATTTGCGGACAAAGATTTTTACTTTCTACATAAGGTTAAAATGAAGCAATCTTAGGATAGACATTTAAATCTGAAATTAACCAATCCTAGGGTAGTCACCAAACAATTAATTTATCTTGGTTAAAATGAATCCCATGTTTTTTGTCAAGCAACATATTCACTTATTTTAGAAAATTGTCATTTGGGATTAAAATTTGAAAAAAATTGTTTGTTGTGATTGTCGGGTGATAGGCTTATTCTCTCCCCTTAACTGGGTGATCAAAATGCAAGACTCATATTTTCATTTAATGTATTTCATGCTTTATTACATCTTTTACAAGGCCTGCTCTTGTGGGAAAAAGTACTCACCAAAGAGGAACGATCTAAGTGGGAACACCTAAAGCCAAGGATTCCAACCCACTCTAAACAAAATTGATTTGTTGATGGAAGTCCAACTTGACAGTAGTGTGCAAGATAACCATCCCCAAAGCCTTTGATCTAAAGTTTGGGAGGTCTCTTGAGGGAGTATATCATTTTCTGCACTAAACAAAAACACTTACTACAAACCTTAGTGTAGAAGCCAACCGTGTCTATTTCCGAACATCCTAATAATCACAGTGCAAGGGGAGGGAAGAATCTATCCCCAAGACACTCACCATATAATTGCCATAGACTGTTTGCTCAAGGAATCAAGAAATCTAACTTTGAGTATGCACCTAGAAAAGAAAAAAACATGGGTGCCCTCTAGGGGATGACACGGCTATGTGAGTTGACACAATTCTAAGATGTGGGGTGTGGTTATTATGATGACCTTTTTTACAACTAACAGTGATTTTGTCTAAAGTGCTTATTTTGTTCAATACTCATGGAAATTTTAGAGAACATACACTTATTGTTTATATTTTAGGACTTTAAAAACAACTATTTTCTACTATATGTCATGTTTTTCAAACATTAAATTAGACAAAGATCATCCAATTCAAAAAATTATCAAAATATGTATATCTCAGCGCATTGACTGGATGTTTTAGTGCATCCCTGCTCTATTCTAGCACATCCCTTCTCTATTTTAGCGCATTTATGTTATGTTTTAGTGCATATATGCTTTGTTATAGCACATTTGTGCTCTATTTCAGGACATCCATGCAACAATCCAGCGCATTGATCTGATCTTTTAGCGCATTTACTGAAAAGTTTAGCACAACCATTGAACATAGTAGTGCATTTTTTTTTTGAGTCAAAAGAGTCTTCTGATGCAATCTGTCATTAATTCTGGTCTATTTCTATGCTTAGGGTCTAAAAATCTACAACTTTTGTTAAGAAATCCCTTGAGAAAAGGATCAAAAAGCCAAAAAGGTCCCTTAGTTATAAGAAGCTATTGAAAAGGAGAAATTTTTTATACCAAAGTTGGAAAGTTTTGCTTGAGAATCAAACTTTCATCCATCGATATCATGACTTTGCTAGGGTTTTACTGGTGATTTTGCTTTAGAGGCATTATCTTCACAAGATTTCTTTCAATGAAGATCTCTTTCGCAAAGGAATAATCATAGTCATTCCATTCATCCCTCTTTCATCCCACAACTTGCAATTCAGTATTCCAATCGTCCTGATCAAGTGTTGCAATAGAGAACTTAGAAGCATTAGGCCTTTGCAAAATCCTTATTTTTCTCAAACTAAGATCAAAACATCACAAAGTGCAACATCACCTCTATTTCCAATTTCTAGTTTAATTCCCATAACAAGATCATCATCCTTCAAACCATAGAATCACAAGCTAAAAATTAGAAATTTCCTTAGTCATATCAATAGAATCATCATTCTATTCTGACTAAGATATGCAACAAATTGCACTCTCCCATTTGTGATCAAAGTTAGTAAAAATTTGGTATAAGGTTATGCATGTTGTCACAAGATCTCAAAAGCACATAGAAGAAGATGAAAGGGAAAATCCTTTTTGCAACATGGGTGATAAGGACGAAAATCCTTTTCACAAGCTTCACATTGGGAATAATTCAAATCATGATGAAGTAATGGAAGAAATGCTTCAAGAAGCAAAAAAGGATCCACAATTTCATACTCTCTTGGAAAAAAATTTGGAGAGAAATAAAGAAAGATACTTTCTTTTGCTAGAAACCAAGGAGCTAAACTACCCTCTTATTTGGATACAGAGAAGATTACAGAGGATCTTGAAGTCCCCATTATCGCTTTTAGTTCTCTTACTCAACATATAAGAGCATTACAAGGAAAAATTAAATAAATACAAGGGGGTGCAACCAAGAAATATGTTTTGGAAGATATCTGCCCATATCCCTTTGACAGGAATCTCAAAATGATTCCTTTTCCAAAGCATTGTGAGATCCCAAAATTTGATAGATACAATGGAAAAATGGATCCCATTGATCATGTGAGAGACTTTTGAAATATGAGCCTAGAGTTTTCTCATGAGGATACATACCTGATGCGATTGTTTCCACGAAGTCTAGGAGGACAATCAATGGAGTCACTTTCAAGAATCACTCCCCCCATCTAAACATATGAGGATTTAATCAATAAATTCACATCTCAATACTCCTACAATATACAACATCATATAACCATGCTTGATTTGTGCAAAGTGAAGCAAAATACTGGGGAACCCTTCATCACATTCCTACAAAGACGGAGAAGGTTATTTGCAAGATATTCCCATCTTGTTCCTCAAAAGGAAAAGATGGAAATCTTTATTGATAGTCTAAATCAAGAGATGAGTTATAGGCTCAATCTTCATTGTCCTCAATCATTTGAGAAATTGATTGAAAATGTGATCACCATTGAAGGAGCCTTGGTCAAGTGAGGGGTTCGAAAGCTTGAAAAAGATGGTCTAAATTTGTATAACAACAACAACAACAACAACAACAATGATAAATCATGATTTTGGACTAGAAATAAGAATGTTGTAAAGGATGGGGTGGTAGATGCCAACAACATTAATACAAAGCCAACCATTCTCAATGTATTAGGTTTCCAATGCAACAACAACAATCCTGGAAATTCCACTAACCAAGGAAATAATAATTCCAATCAAGGAAACAATGGAAACCAAGGAAATATGGCCACTAATCATGGAAATAATCTCGACAACAATCAAAACTCAGCTGCACCTCGATCACAGTTTTTCTCAAATTGATGGAGTTTCACTCCCTTAAGCCAGTCTCTTGAATCAATTCTCAAAGAGCTTTTGAATCAAAATGCCATTACATTTCCACTGCAGAGAGATTATGAGCCGTGAGTTAAACCACCATCATGGAATGACTCATACTATTGCAATTATCATAGATGCAAAGGTCATAGGACAAATAATTTCCAAAGGTTGAATAATTTGGTCCAAGATTTGATTGATAACCGCACCATAACTATTGAGGGACATAATGCCAATGAAGATCATCAGGCATTCAAGGACCCTCTCCCCAATTATCAAAAATGGGAATCATCGGGTGACAAAGGAAAAAATGTGAATCATGTCTATGACACCACCATCAATCATATTTATTCTAATGACCAACAAGTCAATGTCATCAAATTCAAAGGAAAGAAAAAATATCGGGAGGTTAATGCAACAACAAGGGGATAGGCCAAAATTATTGTTGAAGGAAGTTCATCTAAGTCAGTTGTTCCCCCTCCAAGGTAGTACAATTTAGTTGATCAACTATGGAAAACATCAGCTCAAATTTCTATCTTGGAGCTTCTTAAAATATCACCGGCACAGAAGGACATTCTGGAAAAGGCTCTTGTAGATACAACTATATCTCTTGATTTGGATATTGATAGATTTCAAGCCATGGTGGGACACTTGTGCTCACCCACATGCCTATCCTTTTCTGAGAAGGATGATTCCTCCATGACCCATCCCTATAATTCATCACTTTATTTAGAGGTTATGGTTCACAAAACCCGAATTAGACATGTCTTAATAGATGGGGGAGCCTGTCTAAAAAATTGTACTTTAAAATTGGTTCTTGCCTTAGGATATTCAAAAGAGTCTATTGATCTTAGAAGAAAAATTACAATCAAAGCATATGATGATGAGGAACAAGCTTCTAAAGGCCTCATCATGCTACCTATCAGAGTAAACCTATTGTGAAGAATAATTTTTGTCAGGTTCTAGATCGAGACTTATCCTATAACATACTTTTGGGTCACCCATGGATCCATGAAATGCAAGTGGTTTCATTGACTTATCATCAATGTCTAAAATTTCCATATGACAGACAAGAAATAACCATACCAGTGGACCATAACAAGAGTCAAATTTGTTCCAACCTTAGAGCACTTAAGACACCTTTGCCCCACATAATAGAGAGGCTCTGGCCGTTTCTGCTTCTAAACACAGTGATCAAACAAGGGAATTGATAAAGAATTTTGGCACCAAGCTATAGTTAAAACATAATGGGGTGGGAGAGTATTCACTATGTCTCTCTAGCCTACCTATTTCTCCAAGGTCACATGGTCAACCTACAATATCCACACAACAAGATGCAATAGCTTCCATGTCAGGAACACAAGCTTCAAGTCCCATCACCAAGTTTGATGGAAGATTCATCAAGGTGGACACTCAAGAAAATGAAGTTGAAGATAGAGCTATCCTCAATTGGCTATATAAAGATGAGGATGAATCTATCCAACATGTCAAGTTACCTACTGAGCAATATGGAAAAGGCTATACAATAATGCAAATAATGGGTTATGAAGGAAATGGCCCCATAGAAAAGAGAAAAGAAGGAATTGTTGAACTTATCCAACTGAAAACCACACATCCAAAAGATAAAACCGGACTTGGATATGGTGAGGATGCAAAGGAAATAGTCCAAAAGAAATCCAATGAAGAGATAGTTGAGACAATTATGAGATTGCAGGAGAGCTTTGACACTGATTCCAATGAGTATGAATGGGATACCATTTATAATGATGTGATTCTGGAGACAAACATGTGGATGTTATACAAAAATATACACCCATGCTCACACAAGGGGAAAGCTCAAGACCTCCACTTGACTACGTACTTCAAAGCAACCATGACTCGAGTGATGATGATTCGATTCAAAGTGAGATGGATAATCAACATGAGGATACCATCATAGATCTTCCACATGGCGAGAATGATAACTGGATCATGACCTTAACAACCAGTGACCTTACCAAAACTGACAATCCCTTGCCCTTGGTATATCTTGATCTCATTGATTGGGAACAAACTGAACCAATTGATATTCCAATCTTCCCCGATGATGAAACCATTGTAAATTTTCTTTGTTCATCCAACCTAGAAACAGTTTCCACCAGTGAATTGAAAAATCAAAATCTTAGTTAAGAGAGTGCCAAGTTTTCCAGTTACAAAATTAACAATATAAAAGATAGATCTAATGGTGAAAACCTAAAAATGGTAGTATTAGATCACGAAAAGAGAAAAATAAAGAGCGTATCTGATGGTGAAATCCTTTCAAAGGCACTAGAAGATGGGAAACTTGACAAGTTTTCCTTGAGCATTATCAGGAAAGATCTTCTATTTTGATAGAATCAACAAAAGAAATCAATATAGGCACTATGAAACAACCAAAAATCCTGCAAATTATTGCATCACTGATAGAGGAAGAAGTCCCAAAATTCACAAAATTCCTAAAGGATAACCATATCAATTTTGCATGGTCATATGTAGATATTCCTGGATTAGATCCAAATCTTATCATGTATCATTTTTCCATCATGCTAGGGGCCAAACCTATGAAACAAAAACTTGGAAAGATGCACCCACGTGTTGCATTACTAGTAAAAGAGGAATTTAAGAAACTGTTGGATGTAGGATTCATTTAAAATATCGACTATGTAGAATGGATCTCCAACATTGTACCTATGTCAAATCCAGATGGATGGATTAGAATCTACATAGATTTAAAGGATTTAAATAAGGCATGTCCAAAAGATGATTTCCCTCTACCAAACATAGACACAATTGTGGATTTGAAAGCTGGGCATGCTATGTATTCACTAATGGATGGATTTTTTGGGTATAACCAAATCAAGATTGCACCTAAAGATCAAGATAAGACCGCATTCACATGTCCCTAGGGCACATATTGTTGGAATGTAATGTCGTTTGGCCTAAAAAATGTAGGACTGACATATCAATGGGAAATGACTACAATTTTTTATGACATGATGCACAAATTCATGGAAGATTATGTGGATGATCTCTTAGCAAAATTAAACACAAGGGAGGGAAATCTAGATATCTTATCTAAGATCTTTGTCAGAATTGGAAAATTTAAGGTTAGACTCAATCCCAAGAAATGTGTCTTTGGGGTAAAATCCGGAAAGCTCCTAGGCTATATTATATCAAAAAAGGGAATTGAAGTGGATCAAGCAAAGGTTCAAGCCATCCTACAAATGCTGCCACCAAGGAACATCAATCAACTGTAGTCACTACAAGGATGCCTGCAATCCATCAGGAGATTTATCACATAGTTGGCAGACAAAATTTTGTCATTTACGCATCTTTTGCATAAAATTTTTCCATTCAAATGGGAAGACAAGTGCGAAGCAACATTTGATTAGATCGAGAATTATATAATGAGCCCACCAGTATTGATCCCACCAGTACAAGGTGAACCACTCATGATACTATACATTTCTTCCATAGAAGCATCCCTGGGGGCATTGTTGGCACAAGAGGACACAATGGGAAAAGAGCAAGCAATATATTACATCAGCAAGACATTGACAAGCCATGAACTAAACTACACTTTCATTGAAAAGGCTTGTTGGCAGTAGTGTTTTCTTCTCAAAAGTTGTGACACTATATGTTAGCTCATACAGTCAAACTTCTGGCTAAAATTGATCCTTTAAAATATCTACTAAGTAAGGCAACCTTAACTAGCAAGTTAGCTAAATGGGTAATGATCCTAAGTGAGTTTTACATTCACTATGTGGATTAAAAATAAATCAAATGGAATATTATAGTAGATTAGTTGGTGGAGTCACCTTTACAAGCGGATAATCCAATGCACATTGAATTTCCTGATGCAGATGTGTTTTCAACAAATACCAAGCAATCATGGAGACTTTATTTTGATGGGTCCTACACACAACATGGATTGGGGGTAGGAATTATTTTTTGTCACACCTTAGGGACATACCATTCCAAAGTCTTATTGGTTGATGTTTCCTTGTACTAATAACATAGCCGAGTATGAAGCATTGCTCAGTGGAATGAGAATAGCATTGGATTGGAGAATCATAGAGCTGCAAGTTTTTGGTGATTCACAACTTGTTATAAATCAAATAAATGATGACTATTAGACTAAAGATGACAAGTTAATGTCGTACAAAAAATGGCTGATGATTCCAAGAAGTATTTTTTTGAGATCAAGTTCATGCAAATTCTGTGGATTTCCAACAAAGCTACAGATCCCATGGCCACAATTGTGTCACTACTATAATTATCAGAGAGCCAAGGTCGATATGAATTCCTGGTGGAACATATATTTTCTCCTACCTATGAAAATCCTAAAACCTAAATCATTTGTCACCTAAGTGGTTCTAATTCCCCCTTATATGGTAAAATCTATGCTTATCTAAAAGATACTATAGATCACCCCTAGATTTGTTTCAGAATCAAAAAATAAATTTCATACGCCAATCTTCTCGCTATACCATAATTGTTGATACCTTATACCGATGTGGTCTTGATGGTACCCTCCTTAGATGTCTTGAACGTGATGAATCAGAAAAGGCCAAGTTACAAGAGGTTCATGGTGGTATTTGCAGGACTCATTCAAGTGGACTAACCTTTGCTAAGAAACTTGTTAGAATGGGTTACTATTGGCCAACCATGGAAAAGGAATCATTCATCTTTGTGAAGAAATGTCCAAAATTTTAGATTCACATAAATCTCATCCACGCTCCTCCTCGAAAACTACAACCCTTCACTACAACATGGCCTTTCGCTCAATGGGGATTAGATCTAGTAAAAAATATACACCCATCATCATCAAATGGACACAAATTCATAATCACGACCATTGATTAATTTACTAAGTGGATTGAATTTGTTCCCTTGACAACAGTAACTGGCAAACA
Organism: Sequoiadendron giganteum; assembly: GCA_007115665.2. NCBI lineage: Eukaryota > Viridiplantae > Streptophyta > Pinopsida > Cupressales > Cupressaceae > Sequoiadendron > Sequoiadendron giganteum. The sequence continues at coordinate 64,913,882 of VCHN02000014.1, read as the reverse complement.
AATCTCATCTTTCATCCTAAATTATATCATATGTCGAGGTATGGCATTCCAAGTTCCATTATTATGGATAATGGAAGACCTTTTAAGAATAAAGATGTTGATGAACTCTGTGAAAGATTTCACATCCAACACAAGTTCTCTACACCTTATTATCCACAGGGAAATGGCCAAGCAGAAGCTTCAAACAAAACAATTCTGAAGATCCTAAAGAAGATAGTGAATGATGTCGACCGTGATTGGCATGTCTAATTAAATACAGCTTTATGGGCATACAGAACCATCATTTGCATGCCGATAGGTTCCACCCCATATGCCTTGGTATATGGAGCAAAAACAATTTTTCCACTGGAATTTGAGATTCCCTCACTTCGATTTCCACTTAAGGGGCTCATAATCGATGAGGATTACAGAGTTTCAAGACTACAAGAACTGGAGCTACTTGATGAGAGACGACAAAGTGTATCCAATCACTTGAAGGGTTATCAACAAGTTATGTCCTGCAACAATAATCACAATCATACCACATGCATTTCAAGTGGGTGACTTGGTACTGAAATAAAACCCACACAACCAACAAGATCAGGAAAAGAAAGGAAAGTTTGAGCCTAATTGGTTGGGTCCATTCATCATCATTGCAGTATATGGTTCAGGAGAATATCATCTATCTACACCAGAAGGGGACCTTCTTGAAGATCCAACCAACAAAATCCATTTGAAGAAGTTCTAGGTTTCAAAATATAAAAAACAGTATAAAAAGTCATGAAAAAATCCACAAAAAAATAAAAAAAGAGAAAATACAAAAAAAATCAAAATAAAAAAAATTGTTGCCTTGATGAAAACCTGGCAAACAGGCATCTTGGTAACAACAAAAAAAATTCACAAAATCTGAAAGAGTGCAATAAAAACAAATGGTGAAAACCTGACAAACAGGAGTTGTTTGTGATTTAGTTGGCTCTCCCATCTATTAGGTTACGTTCATCATCGTTCATTCATATCCATTTGTATCAACACCAAATCCATCCCTTGCCATCACATCTGCATCATGCACACATTTCCTAAAGCTGACAAGGATTTCATCATGGCTTGATGATCATTGTTTATATTCCTATATGTAGGTTGTGTCTAATCAGGAATCAAGGGGAAAACTCGCTGGGGCCAAACAAATTTTGAACTTTTTGGTAGACAAACGACAACTGTGTCAAGTGTCAGAATATCAGATCAACAATGAAATATCCAATCAAGCCTGGTCAAAATAGCTATGAGACATGAAACTTAACCAAATTGGATGATCTTAATCTGAATAAAATGAATGAAAAACTTAAAGCATGAACTATTGTTTTGAAATTTGATACATCATATTTTTGGAGTGACTCAATGATGTGTTGAATGAGATTTGCAAGGAAGGAGTATGATTTTTCTTTGATTGTTGTTTGTAAGTTAATCATTATTACTATGCAAATTTGTCACGAGACATGATTTTCAAAAGTATCATTGATGACATTTCAGGATTTGCATAGGAGAAAGATCAACTTCTGCCTATTTACGCATGCAATACTTAGGTCATCTTGGTGCAATTATACCTCGATGTTTGTATTAACTTGCTATATCAAAAATCATGAAAGTTGTACTTAGGTCATCATCGGTGCAAATATCCTCTTTGATGCTTGTACTAACTTTCAACATATCAAAAGGCTCAATGATGAAAATCAAGCAAAAAATTGGTTCACAAAATGACAACATTGAGTGGTTCATTTGGCATTTTTAGGATTGCATGATTCATATATATTGCATTCCTTTAGTGGTTGTATAATAGATTTTTGAGGTTGGAAAAGATACATCTCTTTTTAAACAAAGATTGAGTACACTTGGACATGGGCAAAAATCATTATTTTTCATCTTCATTTTATCATTAGTTGCATATCATTTTCATATAATACTTTTCATTTCATTTTTACATCATTTTCATTATCACTTTCATATCATTTTCAATTCATATCACTATCATATCATTTTCATTATCATTTGAGTTATCATTGTCATGACCATTTATTGCATATCATTTCATTATCATTTTTACCATTAGTTTCATAACATTTAGTATCCACTTTCATTCACTTCATTATCATTATTAGTTGCATTATCATCTTTGCATTCAATTTTGCCTTATCACTTGCATGTTATTACCATTATCATTTTTTTAGCCAATAAATTCATATAATTTAAGATTCATATTCATAACATGTATCACTCATTAGCATATATCATCCATGTTCATCATTATCATTATCATTTTCATATTCACATCATCTTATAAATCATTCATTATCTTTATCTTGCACGCCATTTGTCATATCATTGTTTATATCATTTTACATCACATGCATATTATCATTTAAACATTCATATGGATTATCATTAGTTTCATATCATTTTCATATCAATATTGTATATCATTTTTCATTTTATCATTTCATTATATCATTTATATCATATTTTCACATCAATTTATCATTCATTCATTATCATGGAATTTTAACTATCATCTTTATTTTGCATTTAAATTATTAACATCATTTTCATAAACATACATCAGAAATAATAAAATGTGTTCATTGCATCCATTTTATCATCATCCATCATAAAATATATTTTCCATACATATACAACATCATAAAATCATTTCATTTTCATCATCCATAATATGTTGCAATCATAGAGCATATAGAAAATTCATAAAACATCATCATCATTATTCATATCATGTGCATAAATCATCATAGAATCATGCAAATATCATCATCCATATGAATGCATCATCATAAACAGCATGGCATATAGAAGTTAAAAATGCATACATAATCATCCATCATAGCATAATAAAAAACACATGCATATCAAAAATCATCGTTGCATATCATATACATATCATCAAAATAAATGTCCAAGGGTACAATGATATCAAATGTCTAAAAGAGATACATAAAAAGTGACAAAAATAATGTATACAATATCATCACTATGGAGCATCTATGGGGGGTCATGACTACTATTTTCTTCAAAGGTGGTGGATCTCACTTGATCTTTTCCATTGGTGCCCCCTATCTCTCATCTGATAGGCAGACCCACACTCCTAGTAGCACTCCTGGTGTGACTACAGGAGTGGGTACAAGATCTAGTGCCTGACTATGTATAGGCTACCCTCTGCTCAGGAGGCACTATGTCATGATATCTCTGTTGGTATAACTCACACTCTCTGGCAGTCTCCAGTCCCTCTACGACAACCTCTCCAATGGAGGTACCCTGTATTGACCTCAGCAACCTCTCTACTATCCCCTCTGCCTGTAAGCACCATTGTCTTCAGTTATCTCTCTCAGTCATCAACTGGGCTATTTGTGGGTCTAGGGGTGGTGGTTGTGCCATTTGTGCCTATAACCCTATGATGGTGGCTTGTTCCTATGCTAGCTGGCTCTAAAGAGCCTGTACCTATGCCTCCAGGGTATCAATCTATCCCTATTGCTCTCATGATGGTGCCCTGATAGTGATATGTGAAAGGCCTATAGATGGGTGCTCCACTACTCTAACTGTCTTGGGCTTGGTACTAAATGGGACACCAAAGAAGAATCTCTTCCCACCACCCCTATCATCCCCATCATCATCGTTTTCCTCCTCCCCCTCATCAATATCCATAGCAACACCGCCACCCACATCCTCTCCTCCTCCTCCGATGGGCTTCTCTGCCTGTGCCCTAGCCTATGCCCTTGCCTTCGTGCCCTCTATAATGGTGGACCATCTAACAATGGGGCAAGCTCATCTGGACTAGTCATCCTAGGGAATGGATGTGTATAGAAGTATACAACATACTCCTTTGTCATGTGTGCATCTGTAACCTCTAGATGATAATCCCAAAACTTTGGTTGTAACCCGATAAACTCCACCCTAGCTGCCTCATAGGGGATAAATGGACCCCACTCTACAACATCCTCCTAACATTTGGCATAATGGGCCACACCCTGTGGCATCATCTACACTTGGCCAAACTGTCTAAGCACCCACATGACCAAAAACTACTCAATAATAAAAGGGGTGTGACCAATCAAATATCTCGCCATAGTGCAGTATGGCAGCTCAAAATCATCAAAATCCTAGGCCTCATAGTCCACATACAGCCTCCAGATGACTATGTACATGTCATCCCACACCCTCCTCCAATACTCTAGCTTGCCAAGCTTAGGCTGGACAAGTGGACTTGTGTAAGCGTAAACATAAGGATGGTCGATGGGACAATCTCTCCCTACAAAAGGGTAGGTATTGGTGATATGCTCCCATGCCCAAATCTTAAGCAGCATGACCTCGAAAGATACACTCTTCCCATCTATGTATAACACTTGATGAATAGAATTGTATAGATGGGCCAACATACAAGAACCCCAGGCATATCTAGTTTGATGGAGGATCATGTCCTCCAATATCTGACCCCATCTAATTGATAGTCCCTTCGACTGGCGGTTGGCACATAAGAAGCCATCAATGAAGCCAGCCAAAACTAAATGAAGTGGGGCGTAACCCTAAACCATCTCCCTCCAAGGGATCTCATAGCCACAAATGTGTGGGTCCTGAAAGATTCATCTCAAAGCATTTGTCCCCCCAATCTCCTTGTGGTCATAGACCACAATCTCACCGACTACTAGGATCCCTAGAATCCTGTAGACATCCTCTGGTGTAACGGTGATCTCTCCAATAGGAAAGTGAAAAGTATTATGCTCACTATGCCATCTCTTGGCCAAAGCAGTCAACAGTTCCCTGTTGACCCTATACTGTGGGATGTTGAGAAGTGAACCCAATCCAAATCTCACAATCGCCCCAACCTCTAGCTGGGTCAATCCGGGAATCATATCCCAAGTGTGGGGAGACCTCTCAATGATCTAGAGGATTTTAAAATCCTCCTATAACATCATATCCATATCAAATAATCAGATCATCAATCAACCAAGAAATCACTCAAACAGAATATCAAACAATCATGTCAAATCATATCAATCTTTACTATTTGTTTTTCATCAAACATGAAAATGAATTTATCAGAATCATTGAAATCAAATTAACATCAACAACATATCAGAGTATCATTACTATTTTTTCTTCAAGCAGGAAGAAAATTTAACACTTTACTATTTTTTTTTCATCAGGCATGAAGACAAATTTAACAAACAATTGGCTCACATCAACATCTTTTACTATTTTTTTTTTCATTTCAGAAAGAAAATTTATCACAATCAACATCATTTTACTATTTTCTTTCAAACATGAGAACAAATTTATCAGATCATCATCAAAATCAAGTAAATATATCCTTGATGCTACTCAAAATCAACAAATCAGTTGTCTAATATAGCAACAAGCATCAAGCAATTATCAATTGTTCCTCAAAAATTCAAAAATCAGCAAAATTTCATGGATGTGCTAAAATAGACTATCTATGTGCTAAATCAGCAAATGCACTAGTTTATCCATGAATACGCTAAAACAGAGGCTAAAAATGCTAATCTATCATATGCACTACTTTATCAGGTATATGCGCTAGACTATCAAACCAATGCGCCAATCTAGCAAATGTGCTAAAACCCTAAGTCTATGCACTATTTTAGCATCCTGTGTGTGAGCCTTGCACCTATGTACTAATCTATCATGTTAATGTGCTAAATTGGTTGATGCGCTAATATTAAATCTAAATGCACTACTCTAGGGCATGGATGCGCTATCCTAAATGAACTACTTTACCTAGCCTATGCACTAAACTAAGGCTTGTATGTGCTAAAACTTTTTTCAATGCTCTAAAATAGAATTTGAAAATTTAAGAAAATCTAAAAATTTATTCAAAATTCATCAAAAATTCACAAGGGTTGTACGATCTTACCGTAGGTCCATATGTTGTTGGTTGCTGATGTCATCAGACCCACTCGAATCTGTGGCACTTTTTATGGATTGGCATCTCGAATTCTCCTCTCGTAGAGCTCTATTTTCACCAAGTGTAACTATTCAAATGACAATGACTTTTACCTTTTTCCACCTTTTAAGGGGGTAAATAAGGTAGGGTTATTTATATTTTTCATACGCGAAGTGCTATTTCGGGAGATAAATCGATGAAATGGCATCAAATCTCTCAAAATCCTTGAATCATCATCAACATCTTCAAACTCGTGATTTATCTACTGAGGGGGCATATAGCATCATCAGTCAATTTTTCAAAGTCGGGGGAAAAAAATTTCATTATCTGAATTTTTCTTTGAAGCAATGTGTAAAACACATCACTGCAAAGAGGGGCAAAATGTATACATCTAAAACTGGTCACATCCAATCAAGCTTGATAATTAATTAAATATGAATTATTTAATTAATTTTCTAAAGTCATCTACGTATAAATAAATTTAATTATTTATTTATATCGTTCACTTTCTAATTTTTCTAATTTAATTAAATAAAAAAGTTTATTTAATTATTACCATTTTCCATGTTCCTCTTAATTAACTAAATAATGTTTATAATTTATTTATATTAATTATCACAAGTTTGAATTTCAAATTCAAATAAAGGAATATTCTTCTAAACTCATTATTTCTAATTCTTCACTCCACATTTAATTAAATACTATAAATATTTAATTAAATTCATTTTTCATCTCTCACACATAATTAAATATTAATTATTTAATTATGGAAGCTTCTAAATTCATTGTCACATATAATTAAATAACTTAGTTATTTAATTATAGGATTTATCCTCAACTACCAACTAACCCCTCATAAATGAAATGCACAAATGACAACTTTCCTTCATTTTTGAATGGAAGAGTTTGTGTAGGAGGAAACATTTCCCTTTTTTCTCTTTAGCTTCCATCTTTCTCTCAACTTCCAAAATCTCTCACTGTTCATCTTGATAGGCTTGATTTCAATCATCAATCTTTTCTAACTAGACTTTTGCTTCCAAAACTCTATAAATACAACCTCTTTGTGAGTTGAAAAGGATCCTAGATTTGGTGAATTTAGTGTGATTACTATAGTCACATTTTATCTAGTATTTAGCCATCTTGTTTTATTAAGCATAGCATTTTACCCTTCATATCATTTTAGCTTCATATCTTAGCTTAATCTTTTCATATCATTACATAATAGACATGCATGTTGCATAATCTAGTTCTCAAAGTTGTCATTCTACCAAGTTGTTGCTTACACCAACTAACAACCAACAACTTACATTGAATCCTTGGAGATAAAGGATAATGGGAAATTTTTGAAGGAATTATTATTTTAGAGTTTGTTTTATCTTTAAGTTAGTTTACTTTAATATAATGTCGCATTGGTGTGTTTGTTTATCTTTTTAGTTAGTATAGTACACACATTCACACACACAACTATCATATTTTATATGAAAATGGGGGTTTTTGGGCCTTCTGAGCGCATTTATGAGGTCTGTTTTGCACGAGTATGCACCATTTGAGAGATGAAGGACACAAATTTTTAAAAAATGATGAAAAGCCCCTCTGATCTAGCAAAAAACTATCGTAGCTTAAAACCCTCATAGATCTGATAAATAAAGATGAAAATAAATGAAACGAAAGCCAATCCTGACTTTTTCCAGTGCTCTGAATCCAATGGAGATGTTCGATCTGACCTAAAACGTTTTAGAAATAAGCTCAAGTTATGAAACCCTCGAGGAACCCCAAACGTGCTTTGCAATGAATTTATCCAAAAAAGAGAAGGGGTTGCAAATCAAGGCTCGAATACCATGTTAGAAACCAAGATCAAACATGCAAACCAAAAAATACCTTCCACAAGAGAAAAATAGAAAAAAGAAAAGCAATTTGCATGAAGATGTGTAAATGAATTGTATTCAGGAATTAAAAAAATACAAGAGATGAATTCCTTTTAAAATCAATGTATGCATAACCCTAAAGGTAAAACCTAGTTTTGAACTAAAACTAGCTCAACTAAATAAAGCTTACTTATTAATTAAGTAAACTAATTATTACCTAAGTAGACTTAATAAAGTGTAATTAAATAATTAATTACACCAACATAAGCTAGGTCATTGTATTATATAGGGTATCAGGTAAAGGCATTAAGGTTCATTTAGGATCTCCATAATTGAAAGGCACCATGGTCTTAACAACCGCTATTTGATTATTGGTAGGTGGAGGAGTTTGGGAAGGAGGATTAAATTGTAAAAACCATTTATTTGGATTTAGAAATGGTTGAGATTTGGTTTGGTTGGCAGCATTGGAATTCTCAACTCGACTAGAAGTGGATCACGTATCACAACTACTAGTTGAATTGTGATAATCACAGAGCGGTATGCATAAGTGCATGAAGGAAGGGAACTTCATTAGGGAAAGTTTTTCTTGAAGGGGTGTTAGGAAGTTTTCAATAAAAATATTTTATAGATGCGGGTCAGGAATCTTGATATCGATTTGAGAGTAAATTAATTGGCATCGTGAGATAAAGTTTGTTATCTTTTCGTCATGGTTTTGTTTAAATCTCATCAAATCGACCAATGTACTTTTAGGAGTCATGTGGACTTAGAAGTGGTTGATGAATGCATCTGAAAGTTCATTGAATGGATGAATGGAATTATTCAGCATGGAAGAAAACCAATCCAAGGCGGTGTCCTTCAAGATCTTGGGAAATAGTTTACCTAATAATATATTTTCAATAGAAAAATCACTACATAAGGCAGTAAAGGCATTAATGTGATTAGAAGGATCACCCTTCCCTCCATACTTCTCAAACCTAGGTATTTATATTCCTTGTGGTAGGGTTGTTCATATATTTTCAATGATAAGGGGCTGCTACGAACATAGTGTGTGGGTGAACCATGTTGGTTTTGATTGATAGTGGAAATCTATTGTTACATGGAGGAAATAGAGTGGAATAGTTGGATATGAGAGGATCGGTATGAGTGGTATGAGGTGGAAGGGAGAGTGGTGATGGGGTGAATGGAGTGGTTGAGCAAGTAAATGGAATTTTAATGGGTGGAATGGTAGGAGAGGGTACAACATGGGATGCCACATAGGAGATAGGAAGACTAGTAGTTATACCAAGGGAAGGTATCACATTGCTAACCTATTGCATAGTTGTTGTGACATTAGGAGAGGCATAGGTCAGAATGGAAGCTATTGTCGAGGGAGGAGGAGTTTGAGGTCCTCCTTGGCTAAAAATAGGGTGGATGGTTGAGAGATCCTAGGTGTGGAAGAGACATGCTTTTGGTATATTTCAACGATTTTCTTCACAACACCTTAGCCATTATGATTGTCAAGCATATGGTGAATGTTTTCGATAGTGGGAATAGTAGCGGCGATAATGGTCTCAAAACTCACCTCATGTTGGAGGTCGGCTAGGTTTGCATGAATGTGAAAGATCTTTTCATGTGGGAGGTCATTAGGTCTATTGTCAACATGTGTGTTTCCTAAATGTAGAGAGTTACTAAGGGTGGTTTCCAAGCCTAGTGCATTATTTTTGATACTAGGAGTAGAAGCTCGAGAGATCCCAAGATCTACAACAAGAGTATTGTCACTAGATGCCATGCTTCTAGAGCTCTATCTCACTACGGAGTCAACAAGAGAGCACCAAAAACTCATGCAATTTTTTCTAAACGTGGGGTGGGTGCAAATGCAAACGCAAACAAATAAGACTAAAATGCTTATAATTAGGATAATGAAAAACCAAAAAATAGAAATATGGAAAATTCTTTGAAAAATTCCATAAATTGTAGTGTAAATGGTGCAAATGGCCTAAGTTACCCAGTGTGGCGAAATAGTCCCAATAGTGATATTTTTGACACTTTTCTGAATTTTTAACTAGTTTTTATGATTTTTATGCTTTTCCAGTGCAGGTACAAAATGAAAATGTAGATGGTTTTGTAATTTTTTTCAATGAAAATAAAATGCAAAGTGCAAGCTAACATGAAATTTTCAGTAATGCACATTTAAGAACCATAGAATACACACAATGCAAAATCCTAATGCAATGCAAGCTTTTTTCTAGGATGAAAATTCAAGATTAGAAGTGAAAAAGAAGTGTTTTGAGTTCGGGTTCACCAAAAAGATATTCTCTTAGGCAGAGAGGATTCCCCAATAGGCCCCTAGGGGCTTGGTTGAGACATAGCTTTCTTTCGCGCTAAGGATATGTCCTTGATGAGTTCATTCAAAGATAGGGATTGTGTGTGATATAATGTGTCTAAGTGCTACAATGTAATGAAATGAACTAATTATGAAATGTAAACTAAAGAAATGTAACACTATGTAAACTAAACTAAAATGACCTAAAATGCATGCAATATGGAAAGAAACTGGAGATTGAAGAAGAGGAGCTCTGGAATCTTTTGGAATCTATTGAAAATGTTCATTGGAACACTTACGCCTAAATGGGTGACCTAGTCCTCCTACGAGGAAACTTTTCTAGAGCCCGTTTCTAGAAAACAGGTATCCAAAAACACACAAACCACTTTTTAGGCCTAGGACAAGGACTAATTCACCAATGATGGTGACCTATTCTTCCTAGAGCTTTCAAGAGTTTGGAGGTTAGAATTTGTAGCTTCCCACTTGTACTTCTATTTTTGATAGAGACCCGTGTCTGAATCTTTAGAAAATGACCTGAAAGTTGTCTTTTAGCTCCTTCTTAGGGTTTGTTGACTTGGTTGATGTGGATGGAATGATGGCACCTTTTCAACACTTTACTCCATGACTGATCTGCATACAAACCTGCAAAGCACACATTCAAAGAGAAGGAAAAGGTTTAGGGTTAGAGAATAGGGGTTTTCCCTAGTCAAACCCCATGTTGGTAATCAAACCCAAATGAAATAAAATGTAAAAGGAAAGGTGAATTGACAACATGCAAATTTAAACACTCACCAAACCTTTGAGGAAATATGAAGATGTGCAAGAACTAGCTCCAATGGATGATGTGCTTGAATGCTTGATGCTTGGTTGAGAAGATAGAATGCTCAAGTTCTTGTGAAGATGAAAGATGTTAGGGGGGGTAAAATGAGGCTAAAAACCCTTATTTATACATGTTATGCCCTAATTTCCATAAAATAAAACATGATAGGCTGACCTTAGGGTTTTGGAGGAAAATTCTCGTTAGGATTTTGTTTTAATTTTGAATTTTATGCCAAAACGAACTAGGTTGCCCAAGGTGGTGACCTAGTCCACTTGGAAAAATTCAAGTGGTAGTCAGGAATTAAGAGGTGTTAAATGACGTTTAATGGGGTTGTTTACCAAAACACACTTAAGTCGGGCCTAAAAGTATATTAAGGGGTTAATTTGTCATAATAAAGGGTGAATTTAGTGATGACAAGCCTAGGGAAGTGTTAAGATGTGTTACAACACCTTACAACACTTTAGACTAAGGCTTGGTTAGGGGTAATATGGACTTGTTTAAGTGAATTAAGTTGAAAGTGTCTTAGAAAAGTGAGAAGTTGTGTTACAACACTTCACAACACCTTTGTAAAACACCGTTAGGTTGTTGATTTGGAAGTGTTCAAGGCTTAATGTGAATGTGTTGACCACATTACAATATTATATCTAAGCAAAACTAGGCCAAAATCCAAGGGAAAAGGCCCAAATGAGTGAAAAAGGTTAAAGGCTACATGTTTTGATGACACAAAAATACACACATGAAAGCACACAAAAGAAGGCAAAAAAATAGACTAGTAGCAAAGCATGTGCAAATCAACCATCCAACATATCATCTGCATCCCAATCTTGTTCAATATATGTGGAATGCAAATCACTAGCGAGAGGGATCACATCAAGTGATGTACTAGGAGAATCACCAAGTTCAAAAAATGGTGTATCACTCGGTTTAGGAGGATCATCACATTTATTATCATCTAAGCTCTTAGAAGAAGAAAATAACAAATTCAATTCATTATGCACTTGTTCATCAATTTTAGCTATTTCTTCATCATCATCCAAGTTAATCACAACAGGAGGATGAGTGATAATATCCATAGATGGTTCTAGTCCTAGTTGTGTTGGAGAAGTAGAATTTATAGGCTCTGGTAAGAGAGGAGGCTCATTGTTTATTGCTTCTATCAAGTTTGGATTTTGATTTTAAATATTGTTCTCGTCACTCATCTTTCGAGCTATAGCACGATGCCTACACCTATGCTCTCTATCATTGTGGTTCCTTTTATTACAGTTTTCAAATTGTGTTTTTGTAGGAGCAGGTTTATCAACCATAGTTTCCTTTTCTTCTTGTGAGGGAAGAACGAAAGAAACCATGGAAGGTTGTTCAACCACTTTCTCTTTGGCTTTATAAATTTTCTTAGGTGGCAGAGGTGGATTATGACTTGTTTGGTTTTCTCTAGGTCTCTTGTAGGAAAAAATTAAGGGTTTATTCATGGATGGGTCTTGGTTTGTTGGAAGGGCTTTAGGCTCAACATTTTTTTGTTTAGGTGGTAGAGGTTCAAGCATGGGCAGAGGTTCGATCATGGGTGGAGGAAAGTTTGGCTATGCATTTTTCTTTGAAATTTTTATAGGATAGGGAAAGGAAGTCTTCACATAGTCTTATAGGTTCCATGGTCTCAAGCCAAAAATAATCTAAGGAGAAATTTCCCTGGGAAGATGGGGGTCTAAAGCCACTATGGTTTATGGGGAATATTTCATTGCCGACTAGAAACTTTAATCACTTATGGACAATATATGGGACCACATTCATGGAGCAAAACCATTTGTAGCATAACTTCACATGAAACTAGTTTGAATTAGATATAATAGAGAATCATACATTTTATTTATTTGGTCCTACTTGTAATGGGAGTGTGATCGATCCCATCGTAGCACAAGAAAAACCATCATGTGTTTTAATCCATACTTTTGGTTTATCATATTTATCTTGAGTGAGTTTATGAAAATATAAGAGTTCTTCTATGATCACATTCTCTCTAAAAATGGTATCAATTAAAATCCTAGGAGTGGGCTTGTTATTGATTCTACCAACTATTTAAAGAGGACCATCAGGTGCATGTTAAATTGTTTCTTCTAAAGAGAAATCAATGTCCATGTGTTTTTTTACGAGTTTCAATGTCAATCACTCATATCATTGTATCAATAAAAAATATTAATTAGTATCCATAGGACTTTGTTCATGATTTCTCATATTTTCATCATCTGTGTCAACATTCATCACATTAGGCTTAGTTTCACTAGCCTTAACAAATGAAATATTATGGTTGGGCATGGGATTGGTAAATATTTGCAAGTTTTAGTTGGGAGGAGCCATAGACTTATTACCTTTGTCATTCAAACCTCCAATTAAGATATGATTGGAATCAATGAGGTCTTCCACAAGATGTTTAAGACACTTGCAATGTTCTGTATCATGTCTTTTTTGTTGGTTATAAGCACAATAGGCATTCTATCTAAAGCTTGAAGGTAATGGCTTGTAAGGGTCAAGGGTTCAGATGAGAGGTAAGGTAAGCATGTTTTTGTTTAAGAGCTAGGTCATGATGTTGTGGAGTGTGTCACATAAGGGAGTAAATTACCTTTATGAATCCCCAAAGATATAAGGATTACTCTTCTTTATAGCGGTTACTTGGGTATCAACTAGTTGGGTAGGTTGAGAGGTGGAATTTAGTTGAAGGAAACTTTTAGTTTTTCCTTTGAAAGGTTGATAAGTGTTTTTTTTAAGCTTCAAACTTTTTAGGATGGGTAGGGGTAGCTTTTGGTTCACTAGAACTTACAAAAATTTTATAGTCTTGAAGGGAAGTGCATAAATGCATGAAGGAAGGGAATTTCATCATGGTGAGCTTGTCTCGTATTTTTCTTTGTAAATTTTCTATGAACATATTTTGAAGGTGGGAATCAGGAATCTTCAAACTGATTTGGGAATAAAGCGATTGGTAGCATGAAATAAAGGTAGTGAATTTTTCACCCTTTTTTTTCTTACATTTCATCAAACCAGCCAATGTCATTTCAGAACCATGTGCACTTGGAAATGGTTAATAAAGGCCTCAAAAAGTTCATTGAATGAATGGATTGAGTGATTTGGTAATGCAAAAAACTACTCTAAGGCAATGTCTTTCACGGATCAAGGAAAAAATTTAGCCAAAAGTTTGTCCTCAAGGAGAAAGTCACTACACAAAGCATGAAGGTATTAACATGATTAGAAACATCTCCCTTTTCTCCATATTTCTCAAATCTACGAATCTATATACCTTGTGGCATGAGAGTTCTCAATATCTCCAAGGATAATGGGTTGCTTTTCACATAGTATGAAGGTCGACCATTTTGATTTATATTAATGGTAGAGACTTGATGTTGAAGGGATGAAAAGCTTTGTAAGAGGTGGTTAATGATACGATCATTGATTGTGGTTTGGGATGGAGGTGAATATGGTGGTGGTGTGTATATGTTGGAAGGACAAATGAATATATTTCTTGTGGGAGGTGGTATGAGATTAAATTCCACATAGGTATAAGGAGCACTAGTGGAAATGTGTGAGGTAGGAAGGATATTTCTAGTAGGTTGCATTGTTGTGGTCACTTGAGGAGTTGTATAGGTGGGAATGGATACTATGGTTGAAGAGGGAGGAGTTTGATTTCCTCCTTGCACATTGTTTGAACTTTGAGCACTATTGGTGGTGGGAGGAAGGTGGTTTCCAAATATGTGAGCTATGTTACACACAACTTCCAATCCTTCATCACTTTCCATCATGCGGTGAAGACTATCTATAACAAGTATAATAGTGTTGGAAATGTTTTTAGTACTCGCACTATCCTATAAATGAGATAAGTCTTCATGAATTTTCATTATGTTTTCTTAAGGTATATGATCAAAGATTGTTTGAACACTTGGCATAACTCTTGTCTAGGTAAGGTAGGCATAGGAAAAGAGGTGTCAAACGTATGGTCCATACCTAGTGAACTAATGCCAGTTCACCAGACGTAAGAGAGCTTGATAACCCAAGATCCACAATGAGTGTCTTATCACGGGATGCCATGAGTCTCGCACTTCGTCTAACCACAGTATTAGAAGTAGGACACCAAGTACTACAATTCATACAAGGAATAAACCATGAAAAGTTTGATGAACACAATATCCTCTGCTTGAAATTACACTAGAAATGAAAGAAATTGGAATAACATCAATTCTAGAAATTGAAACTAAAAACTGAAGGCAACCCATAAAAACATAGAAAATAAATTTTAGACCACAAAAATTGGAGATTCAAAGTCAATAGAGACTATGACACCAGTAAGGGAATCTTGGTCCCTCCTGGTTAGATTTTAAAGTTCCAGGGAGTGAAACAGACATCAAACAATAGAGAGAGGATTTTGGAGCAAAAACCCTGAGAGGCACTACGATGCCAGAAAGGGTGTTTTAGTCCTATCAGAGGTTTTTCTTAGGAGAAAAGAAAATTGGTTTGTCTATAGTGTTTATAGATTGGCTATTCAGGGTGCTGATGTTTAGAAACAGAAAAATGTGCAAATGAGTGCAAGAAAAAGTAACTAGGAACAAACAATTGAATGTAATGTTGAATGCAATTTTTTTCAATTTGGAATGCAATAAGAATGTTTATAAATGAAATTAAGAGGATGAAGAATGCACTTTTTAGTTTTTCAATGAAATGAAATGATGCAAAAATGTAAAAATGCAACCTATATGCACTTTCAACAATGCAAATATAGGAAACCCTAAATGCAATTTCACTAATGCAAGATGAAAGAAACCCTAGATGCACTGTCACTAATGCAAGATACAATGAATGCAATCTAGATCTAGGACATTTCTAGACTCCAAATCAGAAAAAATAATGTCCAAAGAAGTCGGGTTCACCAAAATTATTAAATAGAGAAAAGGGGCATATAATGTCACTCTTTGTCCAACTAATCACTCAAATATGTCCTAGGAGCCCTAATTAGATTGACTAGCAACCTCACAAGGTGAGTCAATTCAAAATGAGGAGGACCTAGGAGGGGGTTCTTCTAGATTTAAGGGGTTCCACACCAAGCAAATGATTGGAAAATACAAATGAAAATTCAACCTACAATACCTAATTATGCAAGCTAAATGAGAGATGCAAATAATGAAATTATGCAATAGGGAGATATGATATGTGTACCTAGGAAGTCTAGAGATGTTGTAAGGATTCTGAAAATGAAAAGAAGCTTCCAAAAAGTGCTATGGAGGACTAAGATGCCTTGGGTGGCGTATTAGTCTCATTGCTATTTTTTTGAGGGAAAATACAAAATATTTAGATGTTAAAACTAGAATTGAAGGAATATATGAAAAATATTCCTAGGAGGACTAAGATGCCCAAGGTGGTGTATTAGTCCCATTCTAAATTACTAAAAACTCTGAATGTGATCCTGAGCTCCAAGGTTTTCTTGTGCTTCTTTTTTGATCTCAGTTCTGAAACTTCTAGATTTGGCCTGTAGGTGAGTTTTCATGAAGATGACAACTTTGTAATGTAACTTTGAAACTTTTACAACCTTGCACTCCAAATGATCTTCAAGACTTCAACCTAAACCTAGAATAAAAAATATGCAAGATGGGAAAAACTTGTTGTTTCTTAGTGAATGGGAGTTTTCCTTGGTCAAACCCCTTATTAGTAATTAAACTTTGAAATGAAATAAAGCAATGAAGGGAAATGGTGAATGAACAACATGAAATGC
>VCHN02000014.1:64876840-64897111 GCA_007115665.2 Sequoiadendron giganteum | reverse complement strand
TGTCCAAAATTTTAGATTCACATAAATCTCATCCACGCTCCTCCTCGAAAACTACAACCCTTCACTACAACATGGCCTTTCGCTCAATGGGGATTAGATCTAGTAAAAAATATACACCCATCATCATCAAATGGACACAAATTCATAATCACGACCATTGATTAATTTACTAAGTGGATTGAATTTGTTCCCTTGACAACAGTAACTGGCAAACAAATCTCATCTTTCATCCTAAATTATATCATATGTCGAGGTATGGCATTCCAAGTTCCATTATTATGGATAATGGAAGACCTTTTAAGAATAAAGATGTTGATGAACTCTGTGAAAGATTTCACATCCAACACAAGTTCTCTACACCTTATTATCCACAGGGAAATGGCCAAGCAGAAGCTTCAAACAAAACAATTCTGAAGATCCTAAAGAAGATAGTGAATGATGTCGACCGTGATTGGCATGTCTAATTAAATACAGCTTTATGGGCATACAGAACCATCATTTGCATGCCGATAGGTTCCACCCCATATGCCTTGGTATATGGAGCAAAAACAATTTTTCCACTGGAATTTGAGATTCCCTCACTTCGATTTCCACTTAAGGGGCTCATAATCGATGAGGATTACAGAGTTTCAAGACTACAAGAACTGGAGCTACTTGATGAGAGACGACAAAGTGTATCCAATCACTTGAAGGGTTATCAACAAGTTATGTCCTGCAACAATAATCACAATCATACCACATGCATTTCAAGTGGGTGACTTGGTACTGAAATAAAACCCACACAACCAACAAGATCAGGAAAAGAAAGGAAAGTTTGAGCCTAATTGGTTGGGTCCATTCATCATCATTGCAGTATATGGTTCAGGAGAATATCATCTATCTACACCAGAAGGGGACCTTCTTGAAGATCCAACCAACAAAATCCATTTGAAGAAGTTCTAGGTTTCAAAATATAAAAAACAGTATAAAAAGTCATGAAAAAATCCACAAAAAAATAAAAAAAGAGAAAATACAAAAAAAATCAAAATAAAAAAAATTGTTGCCTTGATGAAAACCTGGCAAACAGGCATCTTGGTAACAACAAAAAAAATTCACAAAATCTGAAAGAGTGCAATAAAAACAAATGGTGAAAACCTGACAAACAGGAGTTGTTTGTGATTTAGTTGGCTCTCCCATCTATTAGGTTACGTTCATCATCGTTCATTCATATCCATTTGTATCAACACCAAATCCATCCCTTGCCATCACATCTGCATCATGCACACATTTCCTAAAGCTGACAAGGATTTCATCATGGCTTGATGATCATTGTTTATATTCCTATATGTAGGTTGTGTCTAATCAGGAATCAAGGGGAAAACTCGCTGGGGCCAAACAAATTTTGAACTTTTTGGTAGACAAACGACAACTGTGTCAAGTGTCAGAATATCAGATCAACAATGAAATATCCAATCAAGCCTGGTCAAAATAGCTATGAGACATGAAACTTAACCAAATTGGATGATCTTAATCTGAATAAAATGAATGAAAAACTTAAAGCATGAACTATTGTTTTGAAATTTGATACATCATATTTTTGGAGTGACTCAATGATGTGTTGAATGAGATTTGCAAGGAAGGAGTATGATTTTTCTTTGATTGTTGTTTGTAAGTTAATCATTATTACTATGCAAATTTGTCACGAGACATGATTTTCAAAAGTATCATTGATGACATTTCAGGATTTGCATAGGAGAAAGATCAACTTCTGCCTATTTACGCATGCAATACTTAGGTCATCTTGGTGCAATTATACCTCGATGTTTGTATTAACTTGCTATATCAAAAATCATGAAAGTTGTACTTAGGTCATCATCGGTGCAAATATCCTCTTTGATGCTTGTACTAACTTTCAACATATCAAAAGGCTCAATGATGAAAATCAAGCAAAAAATTGGTTCACAAAATGACAACATTGAGTGGTTCATTTGGCATTTTTAGGATTGCATGATTCATATATATTGCATTCCTTTAGTGGTTGTATAATAGATTTTTGAGGTTGGAAAAGATACATCTCTTTTTAAACAAAGATTGAGTACACTTGGACATGGGCAAAAATCATTATTTTTCATCTTCATTTTATCATTAGTTGCATATCATTTTCATATAATACTTTTCATTTCATTTTTACATCATTTTCATTATCACTTTCATATCATTTTCAATTCATATCACTATCATATCATTTTCATTATCATTTGAGTTATCATTGTCATGACCATTTATTGCATATCATTTCATTATCATTTTTACCATTAGTTTCATAACATTTAGTATCCACTTTCATTCACTTCATTATCATTATTAGTTGCATTATCATCTTTGCATTCAATTTTGCCTTATCACTTGCATGTTATTACCATTATCATTTTTTTAGCCAATAAATTCATATAATTTAAGATTCATATTCATAACATGTATCACTCATTAGCATATATCATCCATGTTCATCATTATCATTATCATTTTCATATTCACATCATCTTATAAATCATTCATTATCTTTATCTTGCACGCCATTTGTCATATCATTGTTTATATCATTTTACATCACATGCATATTATCATTTAAACATTCATATGGATTATCATTAGTTTCATATCATTTTCATATCAATATTGTATATCATTTTTCATTTTATCATTTCATTATATCATTTATATCATATTTTCACATCAATTTATCATTCATTCATTATCATGGAATTTTAACTATCATCTTTATTTTGCATTTAAATTATTAACATCATTTTCATAAACATACATCAGAAATAATAAAATGTGTTCATTGCATCCATTTTATCATCATCCATCATAAAATATATTTTCCATACATATACAACATCATAAAATCATTTCATTTTCATCATCCATAATATGTTGCAATCATAGAGCATATAGAAAATTCATAAAACATCATCATCATTATTCATATCATGTGCATAAATCATCATAGAATCATGCAAATATCATCATCCATATGAATGCATCATCATAAACAGCATGGCATATAGAAGTTAAAAATGCATACATAATCATCCATCATAGCATAATAAAAAACACATGCATATCAAAAATCATCGTTGCATATCATATACATATCATCAAAATAAATGTCCAAGGGTACAATGATATCAAATGTCTAAAAGAGATACATAAAAAGTGACAAAAATAATGTATACAATATCATCACTATGGAGCATCTATGGGGGGTCATGACTACTATTTTCTTCAAAGGTGGTGGATCTCACTTGATCTTTTCCATTGGTGCCCCCTATCTCTCATCTGATAGGCAGACCCACACTCCTAGTAGCACTCCTGGTGTGACTACAGGAGTGGGTACAAGATCTAGTGCCTGACTATGTATAGGCTACCCTCTGCTCAGGAGGCACTATGTCATGATATCTCTGTTGGTATAACTCACACTCTCTGGCAGTCTCCAGTCCCTCTACGACAACCTCTCCAATGGAGGTACCCTGTATTGACCTCAGCAACCTCTCTACTATCCCCTCTGCCTGTAAGCACCATTGTCTTCAGTTATCTCTCTCAGTCATCAACTGGGCTATTTGTGGGTCTAGGGGTGGTGGTTGTGCCATTTGTGCCTATAACCCTATGATGGTGGCTTGTTCCTATGCTAGCTGGCTCTAAAGAGCCTGTACCTATGCCTCCAGGGTATCAATCTATCCCTATTGCTCTCATGATGGTGCCCTGATAGTGATATGTGAAAGGCCTATAGATGGGTGCTCCACTACTCTAACTGTCTTGGGCTTGGTACTAAATGGGACACCAAAGAAGAATCTCTTCCCACCACCCCTATCATCCCCATCATCATCGTTTTCCTCCTCCCCCTCATCAATATCCATAGCAACACCGCCACCCACATCCTCTCCTCCTCCTCCGATGGGCTTCTCTGCCTGTGCCCTAGCCTATGCCCTTGCCTTCGTGCCCTCTATAATGGTGGACCATCTAACAATGGGGCAAGCTCATCTGGACTAGTCATCCTAGGGAATGGATGTGTATAGAAGTATACAACATACTCCTTTGTCATGTGTGCATCTGTAACCTCTAGATGATAATCCCAAAACTTTGGTTGTAACCCGATAAACTCCACCCTAGCTGCCTCATAGGGGATAAATGGACCCCACTCTACAACATCCTCCTAACATTTGGCATAATGGGCCACACCCTGTGGCATCATCTACACTTGGCCAAACTGTCTAAGCACCCACATGACCAAAAACTACTCAATAATAAAAGGGGTGTGACCAATCAAATATCTCGCCATAGTGCAGTATGGCAGCTCAAAATCATCAAAATCCTAGGCCTCATAGTCCACATACAGCCTCCAGATGACTATGTACATGTCATCCCACACCCTCCTCCAATACTCTAGCTTGCCAAGCTTAGGCTGGACAAGTGGACTTGTGTAAGCGTAAACATAAGGATGGTCGATGGGACAATCTCTCCCTACAAAAGGGTAGGTATTGGTGATATGCTCCCATGCCCAAATCTTAAGCAGCATGACCTCGAAAGATACACTCTTCCCATCTATGTATAACACTTGATGAATAGAATTGTATAGATGGGCCAACATACAAGAACCCCAGGCATATCTAGTTTGATGGAGGATCATGTCCTCCAATATCTGACCCCATCTAATTGATAGTCCCTTCGACTGGCGGTTGGCACATAAGAAGCCATCAATGAAGCCAGCCAAAACTAAATGAAGTGGGGCGTAACCCTAAACCATCTCCCTCCAAGGGATCTCATAGCCACAAATGTGTGGGTCCTGAAAGATTCATCTCAAAGCATTTGTCCCCCCAATCTCCTTGTGGTCATAGACCACAATCTCACCGACTACTAGGATCCCTAGAATCCTGTAGACATCCTCTGGTGTAACGGTGATCTCTCCAATAGGAAAGTGAAAAGTATTATGCTCACTATGCCATCTCTTGGCCAAAGCAGTCAACAGTTCCCTGTTGACCCTATACTGTGGGATGTTGAGAAGTGAACCCAATCCAAATCTCACAATCGCCCCAACCTCTAGCTGGGTCAATCCGGGAATCATATCCCAAGTGTGGGGAGACCTCTCAATGATCTAGAGGATTTTAAAATCCTCCTATAACATCATATCCATATCAAATAATCAGATCATCAATCAACCAAGAAATCACTCAAACAGAATATCAAACAATCATGTCAAATCATATCAATCTTTACTATTTGTTTTTCATCAAACATGAAAATGAATTTATCAGAATCATTGAAATCAAATTAACATCAACAACATATCAGAGTATCATTACTATTTTTTCTTCAAGCAGGAAGAAAATTTAACACTTTACTATTTTTTTTTCATCAGGCATGAAGACAAATTTAACAAACAATTGGCTCACATCAACATCTTTTACTATTTTTTTTTTCATTTCAGAAAGAAAATTTATCACAATCAACATCATTTTACTATTTTCTTTCAAACATGAGAACAAATTTATCAGATCATCATCAAAATCAAGTAAATATATCCTTGATGCTACTCAAAATCAACAAATCAGTTGTCTAATATAGCAACAAGCATCAAGCAATTATCAATTGTTCCTCAAAAATTCAAAAATCAGCAAAATTTCATGGATGTGCTAAAATAGACTATCTATGTGCTAAATCAGCAAATGCACTAGTTTATCCATGAATACGCTAAAACAGAGGCTAAAAATGCTAATCTATCATATGCACTACTTTATCAGGTATATGCGCTAGACTATCAAACCAATGCGCCAATCTAGCAAATGTGCTAAAACCCTAAGTCTATGCACTATTTTAGCATCCTGTGTGTGAGCCTTGCACCTATGTACTAATCTATCATGTTAATGTGCTAAATTGGTTGATGCGCTAATATTAAATCTAAATGCACTACTCTAGGGCATGGATGCGCTATCCTAAATGAACTACTTTACCTAGCCTATGCACTAAACTAAGGCTTGTATGTGCTAAAACTTTTTTCAATGCTCTAAAATAGAATTTGAAAATTTAAGAAAATCTAAAAATTTATTCAAAATTCATCAAAAATTCACAAGGGTTGTACGATCTTACCGTAGGTCCATATGTTGTTGGTTGCTGATGTCATCAGACCCACTCGAATCTGTGGCACTTTTTATGGATTGGCATCTCGAATTCTCCTCTCGTAGAGCTCTATTTTCACCAAGTGTAACTATTCAAATGACAATGACTTTTACCTTTTTCCACCTTTTAAGGGGGTAAATAAGGTAGGGTTATTTATATTTTTCATACGCGAAGTGCTATTTCGGGAGATAAATCGATGAAATGGCATCAAATCTCTCAAAATCCTTGAATCATCATCAACATCTTCAAACTCGTGATTTATCTACTGAGGGGGCATATAGCATCATCAGTCAATTTTTCAAAGTCGGGGGAAAAAAATTTCATTATCTGAATTTTTCTTTGAAGCAATGTGTAAAACACATCACTGCAAAGAGGGGCAAAATGTATACATCTAAAACTGGTCACATCCAATCAAGCTTGATAATTAATTAAATATGAATTATTTAATTAATTTTCTAAAGTCATCTACGTATAAATAAATTTAATTATTTATTTATATCGTTCACTTTCTAATTTTTCTAATTTAATTAAATAAAAAAGTTTATTTAATTATTACCATTTTCCATGTTCCTCTTAATTAACTAAATAATGTTTATAATTTATTTATATTAATTATCACAAGTTTGAATTTCAAATTCAAATAAAGGAATATTCTTCTAAACTCATTATTTCTAATTCTTCACTCCACATTTAATTAAATACTATAAATATTTAATTAAATTCATTTTTCATCTCTCACACATAATTAAATATTAATTATTTAATTATGGAAGCTTCTAAATTCATTGTCACATATAATTAAATAACTTAGTTATTTAATTATAGGATTTATCCTCAACTACCAACTAACCCCTCATAAATGAAATGCACAAATGACAACTTTCCTTCATTTTTGAATGGAAGAGTTTGTGTAGGAGGAAACATTTCCCTTTTTTCTCTTTAGCTTCCATCTTTCTCTCAACTTCCAAAATCTCTCACTGTTCATCTTGATAGGCTTGATTTCAATCATCAATCTTTTCTAACTAGACTTTTGCTTCCAAAACTCTATAAATACAACCTCTTTGTGAGTTGAAAAGGATCCTAGATTTGGTGAATTTAGTGTGATTACTATAGTCACATTTTATCTAGTATTTAGCCATCTTGTTTTATTAAGCATAGCATTTTACCCTTCATATCATTTTAGCTTCATATCTTAGCTTAATCTTTTCATATCATTACATAATAGACATGCATGTTGCATAATCTAGTTCTCAAAGTTGTCATTCTACCAAGTTGTTGCTTACACCAACTAACAACCAACAACTTACATTGAATCCTTGGAGATAAAGGATAATGGGAAATTTTTGAAGGAATTATTATTTTAGAGTTTGTTTTATCTTTAAGTTAGTTTACTTTAATATAATGTCGCATTGGTGTGTTTGTTTATCTTTTTAGTTAGTATAGTACACACATTCACACACACAACTATCATATTTTATATGAAAATGGGGGTTTTTGGGCCTTCTGAGCGCATTTATGAGGTCTGTTTTGCACGAGTATGCACCATTTGAGAGATGAAGGACACAAATTTTTAAAAAATGATGAAAAGCCCCTCTGATCTAGCAAAAAACTATCGTAGCTTAAAACCCTCATAGATCTGATAAATAAAGATGAAAATAAATGAAACGAAAGCCAATCCTGACTTTTTCCAGTGCTCTGAATCCAATGGAGATGTTCGATCTGACCTAAAACGTTTTAGAAATAAGCTCAAGTTATGAAACCCTCGAGGAACCCCAAACGTGCTTTGCAATGAATTTATCCAAAAAAGAGAAGGGGTTGCAAATCAAGGCTCGAATACCATGTTAGAAACCAAGATCAAACATGCAAACCAAAAAATACCTTCCACAAGAGAAAAATAGAAAAAAGAAAAGCAATTTGCATGAAGATGTGTAAATGAATTGTATTCAGGAATTAAAAAAATACAAGAGATGAATTCCTTTTAAAATCAATGTATGCATAACCCTAAAGGTAAAACCTAGTTTTGAACTAAAACTAGCTCAACTAAATAAAGCTTACTTATTAATTAAGTAAACTAATTATTACCTAAGTAGACTTAATAAAGTGTAATTAAATAATTAATTACACCAACATAAGCTAGGTCATTGTATTATATAGGGTATCAGGTAAAGGCATTAAGGTTCATTTAGGATCTCCATAATTGAAAGGCACCATGGTCTTAACAACCGCTATTTGATTATTGGTAGGTGGAGGAGTTTGGGAAGGAGGATTAAATTGTAAAAACCATTTATTTGGATTTAGAAATGGTTGAGATTTGGTTTGGTTGGCAGCATTGGAATTCTCAACTCGACTAGAAGTGGATCACGTATCACAACTACTAGTTGAATTGTGATAATCACAGAGCGGTATGCATAAGTGCATGAAGGAAGGGAACTTCATTAGGGAAAGTTTTTCTTGAAGGGGTGTTAGGAAGTTTTCAATAAAAATATTTTATAGATGCGGGTCAGGAATCTTGATATCGATTTGAGAGTAAATTAATTGGCATCGTGAGATAAAGTTTGTTATCTTTTCGTCATGGTTTTGTTTAAATCTCATCAAATCGACCAATGTACTTTTAGGAGTCATGTGGACTTAGAAGTGGTTGATGAATGCATCTGAAAGTTCATTGAATGGATGAATGGAATTATTCAGCATGGAAGAAAACCAATCCAAGGCGGTGTCCTTCAAGATCTTGGGAAATAGTTTACCTAATAATATATTTTCAATAGAAAAATCACTACATAAGGCAGTAAAGGCATTAATGTGATTAGAAGGATCACCCTTCCCTCCATACTTCTCAAACCTAGGTATTTATATTCCTTGTGGTAGGGTTGTTCATATATTTTCAATGATAAGGGGCTGCTACGAACATAGTGTGTGGGTGAACCATGTTGGTTTTGATTGATAGTGGAAATCTATTGTTACATGGAGGAAATAGAGTGGAATAGTTGGATATGAGAGGATCGGTATGAGTGGTATGAGGTGGAAGGGAGAGTGGTGATGGGGTGAATGGAGTGGTTGAGCAAGTAAATGGAATTTTAATGGGTGGAATGGTAGGAGAGGGTACAACATGGGATGCCACATAGGAGATAGGAAGACTAGTAGTTATACCAAGGGAAGGTATCACATTGCTAACCTATTGCATAGTTGTTGTGACATTAGGAGAGGCATAGGTCAGAATGGAAGCTATTGTCGAGGGAGGAGGAGTTTGAGGTCCTCCTTGGCTAAAAATAGGGTGGATGGTTGAGAGATCCTAGGTGTGGAAGAGACATGCTTTTGGTATATTTCAACGATTTTCTTCACAACACCTTAGCCATTATGATTGTCAAGCATATGGTGAATGTTTTCGATAGTGGGAATAGTAGCGGCGATAATGGTCTCAAAACTCACCTCATGTTGGAGGTCGGCTAGGTTTGCATGAATGTGAAAGATCTTTTCATGTGGGAGGTCATTAGGTCTATTGTCAACATGTGTGTTTCCTAAATGTAGAGAGTTACTAAGGGTGGTTTCCAAGCCTAGTGCATTATTTTTGATACTAGGAGTAGAAGCTCGAGAGATCCCAAGATCTACAACAAGAGTATTGTCACTAGATGCCATGCTTCTAGAGCTCTATCTCACTACGGAGTCAACAAGAGAGCACCAAAAACTCATGCAATTTTTTCTAAACGTGGGGTGGGTGCAAATGCAAACGCAAACAAATAAGACTAAAATGCTTATAATTAGGATAATGAAAAACCAAAAAATAGAAATATGGAAAATTCTTTGAAAAATTCCATAAATTGTAGTGTAAATGGTGCAAATGGCCTAAGTTACCCAGTGTGGCGAAATAGTCCCAATAGTGATATTTTTGACACTTTTCTGAATTTTTAACTAGTTTTTATGATTTTTATGCTTTTCCAGTGCAGGTACAAAATGAAAATGTAGATGGTTTTGTAATTTTTTTCAATGAAAATAAAATGCAAAGTGCAAGCTAACATGAAATTTTCAGTAATGCACATTTAAGAACCATAGAATACACACAATGCAAAATCCTAATGCAATGCAAGCTTTTTTCTAGGATGAAAATTCAAGATTAGAAGTGAAAAAGAAGTGTTTTGAGTTCGGGTTCACCAAAAAGATATTCTCTTAGGCAGAGAGGATTCCCCAATAGGCCCCTAGGGGCTTGGTTGAGACATAGCTTTCTTTCGCGCTAAGGATATGTCCTTGATGAGTTCATTCAAAGATAGGGATTGTGTGTGATATAATGTGTCTAAGTGCTACAATGTAATGAAATGAACTAATTATGAAATGTAAACTAAAGAAATGTAACACTATGTAAACTAAACTAAAATGACCTAAAATGCATGCAATATGGAAAGAAACTGGAGATTGAAGAAGAGGAGCTCTGGAATCTTTTGGAATCTATTGAAAATGTTCATTGGAACACTTACGCCTAAATGGGTGACCTAGTCCTCCTACGAGGAAACTTTTCTAGAGCCCGTTTCTAGAAAACAGGTATCCAAAAACACACAAACCACTTTTTAGGCCTAGGACAAGGACTAATTCACCAATGATGGTGACCTATTCTTCCTAGAGCTTTCAAGAGTTTGGAGGTTAGAATTTGTAGCTTCCCACTTGTACTTCTATTTTTGATAGAGACCCGTGTCTGAATCTTTAGAAAATGACCTGAAAGTTGTCTTTTAGCTCCTTCTTAGGGTTTGTTGACTTGGTTGATGTGGATGGAATGATGGCACCTTTTCAACACTTTACTCCATGACTGATCTGCATACAAACCTGCAAAGCACACATTCAAAGAGAAGGAAAAGGTTTAGGGTTAGAGAATAGGGGTTTTCCCTAGTCAAACCCCATGTTGGTAATCAAACCCAAATGAAATAAAATGTAAAAGGAAAGGTGAATTGACAACATGCAAATTTAAACACTCACCAAACCTTTGAGGAAATATGAAGATGTGCAAGAACTAGCTCCAATGGATGATGTGCTTGAATGCTTGATGCTTGGTTGAGAAGATAGAATGCTCAAGTTCTTGTGAAGATGAAAGATGTTAGGGGGGGTAAAATGAGGCTAAAAACCCTTATTTATACATGTTATGCCCTAATTTCCATAAAATAAAACATGATAGGCTGACCTTAGGGTTTTGGAGGAAAATTCTCGTTAGGATTTTGTTTTAATTTTGAATTTTATGCCAAAACGAACTAGGTTGCCCAAGGTGGTGACCTAGTCCACTTGGAAAAATTCAAGTGGTAGTCAGGAATTAAGAGGTGTTAAATGACGTTTAATGGGGTTGTTTACCAAAACACACTTAAGTCGGGCCTAAAAGTATATTAAGGGGTTAATTTGTCATAATAAAGGGTGAATTTAGTGATGACAAGCCTAGGGAAGTGTTAAGATGTGTTACAACACCTTACAACACTTTAGACTAAGGCTTGGTTAGGGGTAATATGGACTTGTTTAAGTGAATTAAGTTGAAAGTGTCTTAGAAAAGTGAGAAGTTGTGTTACAACACTTCACAACACCTTTGTAAAACACCGTTAGGTTGTTGATTTGGAAGTGTTCAAGGCTTAATGTGAATGTGTTGACCACATTACAATATTATATCTAAGCAAAACTAGGCCAAAATCCAAGGGAAAAGGCCCAAATGAGTGAAAAAGGTTAAAGGCTACATGTTTTGATGACACAAAAATACACACATGAAAGCACACAAAAGAAGGCAAAAAAATAGACTAGTAGCAAAGCATGTGCAAATCAACCATCCAACATATCATCTGCATCCCAATCTTGTTCAATATATGTGGAATGCAAATCACTAGCGAGAGGGATCACATCAAGTGATGTACTAGGAGAATCACCAAGTTCAAAAAATGGTGTATCACTCGGTTTAGGAGGATCATCACATTTATTATCATCTAAGCTCTTAGAAGAAGAAAATAACAAATTCAATTCATTATGCACTTGTTCATCAATTTTAGCTATTTCTTCATCATCATCCAAGTTAATCACAACAGGAGGATGAGTGATAATATCCATAGATGGTTCTAGTCCTAGTTGTGTTGGAGAAGTAGAATTTATAGGCTCTGGTAAGAGAGGAGGCTCATTGTTTATTGCTTCTATCAAGTTTGGATTTTGATTTTAAATATTGTTCTCGTCACTCATCTTTCGAGCTATAGCACGATGCCTACACCTATGCTCTCTATCATTGTGGTTCCTTTTATTACAGTTTTCAAATTGTGTTTTTGTAGGAGCAGGTTTATCAACCATAGTTTCCTTTTCTTCTTGTGAGGGAAGAACGAAAGAAACCATGGAAGGTTGTTCAACCACTTTCTCTTTGGCTTTATAAATTTTCTTAGGTGGCAGAGGTGGATTATGACTTGTTTGGTTTTCTCTAGGTCTCTTGTAGGAAAAAATTAAGGGTTTATTCATGGATGGGTCTTGGTTTGTTGGAAGGGCTTTAGGCTCAACATTTTTTTGTTTAGGTGGTAGAGGTTCAAGCATGGGCAGAGGTTCGATCATGGGTGGAGGAAAGTTTGGCTATGCATTTTTCTTTGAAATTTTTATAGGATAGGGAAAGGAAGTCTTCACATAGTCTTATAGGTTCCATGGTCTCAAGCCAAAAATAATCTAAGGAGAAATTTCCCTGGGAAGATGGGGGTCTAAAGCCACTATGGTTTATGGGGAATATTTCATTGCCGACTAGAAACTTTAATCACTTATGGACAATATATGGGACCACATTCATGGAGCAAAACCATTTGTAGCATAACTTCACATGAAACTAGTTTGAATTAGATATAATAGAGAATCATACATTTTATTTATTTGGTCCTACTTGTAATGGGAGTGTGATCGATCCCATCGTAGCACAAGAAAAACCATCATGTGTTTTAATCCATACTTTTGGTTTATCATATTTATCTTGAGTGAGTTTATGAAAATATAAGAGTTCTTCTATGATCACATTCTCTCTAAAAATGGTATCAATTAAAATCCTAGGAGTGGGCTTGTTATTGATTCTACCAACTATTTAAAGAGGACCATCAGGTGCATGTTAAATTGTTTCTTCTAAAGAGAAATCAATGTCCATGTGTTTTTTTACGAGTTTCAATGTCAATCACTCATATCATTGTATCAATAAAAAATATTAATTAGTATCCATAGGACTTTGTTCATGATTTCTCATATTTTCATCATCTGTGTCAACATTCATCACATTAGGCTTAGTTTCACTAGCCTTAACAAATGAAATATTATGGTTGGGCATGGGATTGGTAAATATTTGCAAGTTTTAGTTGGGAGGAGCCATAGACTTATTACCTTTGTCATTCAAACCTCCAATTAAGATATGATTGGAATCAATGAGGTCTTCCACAAGATGTTTAAGACACTTGCAATGTTCTGTATCATGTCTTTTTTGTTGGTTATAAGCACAATAGGCATTCTATCTAAAGCTTGAAGGTAATGGCTTGTAAGGGTCAAGGGTTCAGATGAGAGGTAAGGTAAGCATGTTTTTGTTTAAGAGCTAGGTCATGATGTTGTGGAGTGTGTCACATAAGGGAGTAAATTACCTTTATGAATCCCCAAAGATATAAGGATTACTCTTCTTTATAGCGGTTACTTGGGTATCAACTAGTTGGGTAGGTTGAGAGGTGGAATTTAGTTGAAGGAAACTTTTAGTTTTTCCTTTGAAAGGTTGATAAGTGTTTTTTTTAAGCTTCAAACTTTTTAGGATGGGTAGGGGTAGCTTTTGGTTCACTAGAACTTACAAAAATTTTATAGTCTTGAAGGGAAGTGCATAAATGCATGAAGGAAGGGAATTTCATCATGGTGAGCTTGTCTCGTATTTTTCTTTGTAAATTTTCTATGAACATATTTTGAAGGTGGGAATCAGGAATCTTCAAACTGATTTGGGAATAAAGCGATTGGTAGCATGAAATAAAGGTAGTGAATTTTTCACCCTTTTTTTTCTTACATTTCATCAAACCAGCCAATGTCATTTCAGAACCATGTGCACTTGGAAATGGTTAATAAAGGCCTCAAAAAGTTCATTGAATGAATGGATTGAGTGATTTGGTAATGCAAAAAACTACTCTAAGGCAATGTCTTTCACGGATCAAGGAAAAAATTTAGCCAAAAGTTTGTCCTCAAGGAGAAAGTCACTACACAAAGCATGAAGGTATTAACATGATTAGAAACATCTCCCTTTTCTCCATATTTCTCAAATCTACGAATCTATATACCTTGTGGCATGAGAGTTCTCAATATCTCCAAGGATAATGGGTTGCTTTTCACATAGTATGAAGGTCGACCATTTTGATTTATATTAATGGTAGAGACTTGATGTTGAAGGGATGAAAAGCTTTGTAAGAGGTGGTTAATGATACGATCATTGATTGTGGTTTGGGATGGAGGTGAATATGGTGGTGGTGTGTATATGTTGGAAGGACAAATGAATATATTTCTTGTGGGAGGTGGTATGAGATTAAATTCCACATAGGTATAAGGAGCACTAGTGGAAATGTGTGAGGTAGGAAGGATATTTCTAGTAGGTTGCATTGTTGTGGTCACTTGAGGAGTTGTATAGGTGGGAATGGATACTATGGTTGAAGAGGGAGGAGTTTGATTTCCTCCTTGCACATTGTTTGAACTTTGAGCACTATTGGTGGTGGGAGGAAGGTGGTTTCCAAATATGTGAGCTATGTTACACACAACTTCCAATCCTTCATCACTTTCCATCATGCGGTGAAGACTATCTATAACAAGTATAATAGTGTTGGAAATGTTTTTAGTACTCGCACTATCCTATAAATGAGATAAGTCTTCATGAATTTTCATTATGTTTTCTTAAGGTATATGATCAAAGATTGTTTGAACACTTGGCATAACTCTTGTCTAGGTAAGGTAGGCATAGGAAAAGAGGTGTCAAACGTATGGTCCATACCTAGTGAACTAATGCCAGTTCACCAGACGTAAGAGAGCTTGATAACCCAAGATCCACAATGAGTGTCTTATCACGGGATGCCATGAGTCTCGCACTTCGTCTAACCACAGTATTAGAAGTAGGACACCAAGTACTACAATTCATACAAGGAATAAACCATGAAAAGTTTGATGAACACAATATCCTCTGCTTGAAATTACACTAGAAATGAAAGAAATTGGAATAACATCAATTCTAGAAATTGAAACTAAAAACTGAAGGCAACCCATAAAAACATAGAAAATAAATTTTAGACCACAAAAATTGGAGATTCAAAGTCAATAGAGACTATGACACCAGTAAGGGAATCTTGGTCCCTCCTGGTTAGATTTTAAAGTTCCAGGGAGTGAAACAGACATCAAACAATAGAGAGAGGATTTTGGAGCAAAAACCCTGAGAGGCACTACGATGCCAGAAAGGGTGTTTTAGTCCTATCAGAGGTTTTTCTTAGGAGAAAAGAAAATTGGTTTGTCTATAGTGTTTATAGATTGGCTATTCAGGGTGCTGATGTTTAGAAACAGAAAAATGTGCAAATGAGTGCAAGAAAAAGTAACTAGGAACAAACAATTGAATGTAATGTTGAATGCAATTTTTTTCAATTTGGAATGCAATAAGAATGTTTATAAATGAAATTAAGAGGATGAAGAATGCACTTTTTAGTTTTTCAATGAAATGAAATGATGCAAAAATGTAAAAATGCAACCTATATGCACTTTCAACAATGCAAATATAGGAAACCCTAAATGCAATTTCACTAATGCAAGATGAAAGAAACCCTAGATGCACTGTCACTAATGCAAGATACAATGAATGCAATCTAGATCTAGGACATTTCTAGACTCCAAATCAGAAAAAATAATGTCCAAAGAAGTCGGGTTCACCAAAATTATTAAATAGAGAAAAGGGGCATATAATGTCACTCTTTGTCCAACTAATCACTCAAATATGTCCTAGGAGCCCTAATTAGATTGACTAGCAACCTCACAAGGTGAGTCAATTCAAAATGAGGAGGACCTAGGAGGGGGTTCTTCTAGATTTAAGGGGTTCCACACCAAGCAAATGATTGGAAAATACAAATGAAAATTCAACCTACAATACCTAATTATGCAAGCTAAATGAGAGATGCAAATAATGAAATTATGCAATAGGGAGATATGATATGTGTACCTAGGAAGTCTAGAGATGTTGTAAGGATTCTGAAAATGAAAAGAAGCTTCCAAAAAGTGCTATGGAGGACTAAGATGCCTTGGGTGGCGTATTAGTCTCATTGCTATTTTTTTGAGGGAAAATACAAAATATTTAGATGTTAAAACTAGAATTGAAGGAATATATGAAAAATATTCCTAGGAGGACTAAGATGCCCAAGGTGGTGTATTAGTCCCATTCTAAATTACTAAAAACTCTGAATGTGATCCTGAGCTCCAAGGTTTTCTTGTGCTTCTTTTTTGATCTCAGTTCTGAAACTTCTAGATTTGGCCTGTAGGTGAGTTTTCATGAAGATGACAACTTTGTAATGTAACTTTGAAACTTTTACAACCTTGCACTCCAAATGATCTTCAAGACTTCAACCTAAACCTAGAATAAAAAATATGCAAGATGGGAAAAACTTGTTGTTTCTTAGTGAATGGGAGTTTTCCTTGGTCAAACCCCTTATTAGTAATTAAACTTTGAAATGAAATAAAGCAATGAAGGGAAATGGTGAATGAACAACATGAAATGCTACAACTCACCAAACCCTTGTAAAGTCTATAAACTTGTGTGAAATGGCTGCAATGGATATGGATCTTGAACTAGAGATATGGACTTGAATTGCTTGCTTGAATCAAAACCCTACATCACAAATGTTAGCACAACAACACACATGATGCAAGAAGCTCTTTGATATGATGCTTGAATCTTGATGATGGCTCCAAATGCTTGATAAAATTTCTCTTGAATTCTCTTGTGAACTCAATTTGATATTATGAATGCTCTCACAAAAGACTTGATTTATAAATGAATGAATGAACCTTGTAATTATACTTATGCTTAATATCCCGAAATTACATCACACTAAGCTGACATGTGAATTCATTAAATAAATGAGGATAAATCCTACCAAAATTTGAAATTAAATCTCAAAAAAGACTCAAGGAGGACTAAGATTCCCTAGGTGGTGTCTTAGTCCCAAGTCATGAAACTTGGGGCACAGACACCAAAAAGGGGTCCAATTAAGATGCCTCAAAATCAGGGTCTCGAGACCTTTGGGGGACAAAGACGGCCTAGGTGGTGTTTTAGTCCTGACCGAAAAATCAGGGACACACATACGAGATCATTAGATTATCATTTATGCATTGGAGAATGTTAGGATTAGCTAGAAAAAGATGTAATTCATAGGGCTTGTGGACACAAAATAGGACCAATTAAGCCATAAATGAGGATAAATAAATAAAATTTGGGCCCAAACAACTGTAAATGTAATGGTATGCATTTTCCTACACTAGAGTTACATAGGTGGAGTTGTATGACTCTACCTACTAATTGTTTTCCCTAAAATCAACTTTGTCCAGATTTGTCAGTTTTTCTATGCAAATAGTGGTTTTCTGATCTTCTAGACTTAATGACAAGGTTCATCTAGCCTCAAAAATGCTTAATATTTAATATCATTGTAGATATTCATAAAATACCTTTGTTTTTTCAACCCTTCATAGATTTCACTTTTATTGTTTGATTTGAATGAAATTATAGGTTATTTTGACTTTCTCAACTTCTCTAAACTAAATGGTGTGCTCAAGATTTCTCCAAAAATCTCTAATGTATGTGTAATTATCAGGCTTAGATAAGAAAGACCCTCCAAAAATATTTTTTTCTTTCAATATTTTTTTATTCTCTAAATCATCATATGATGCAAGAAAAGAGCATACCTTTCTTTAAAAAATAAAATATCCCTAGATTCCTAAAAGAAACTACTAACCCACAACTCCCAAATAACTCTAATACCATGTTATATTTTGTCTATGAATCTACCTATAATCAAAATCATAAGGGGAAAGGTCCTAGTTACCACCTACCCTCCAATTACCGTTCACTCCTTGCTCACTTTACCCCCCCAAAAAAATGCATTTGACCCACTAAAAAACTTTATTTAATCTAATAGAAAGTTGTAAAAGCACCAATACATGTTCACAAGTCAATGTGTAGTTGACCAATATAGGTTGTCAACTACACATACATTTTCATTTACAATACAAGTCTAGTTGCACACAAAAAAACTCATTTAAAATTTATAAAAAAAAATTATTAGTAAAAATACCCTCACTTGCAAAAGGTGTCACCCTCAATACACATTTTATTAATAAATACATATGCACACTTAATGGTGCTTCAAATGACATAATGGAAAACTCCTATCAACTCTATGGGATGTCAAATACACATTTTTCAACACTCTCTCTATCATCTACATGTATTAGCTCCATTCCTTGTAAGGTACCTGCACAAATATATACCGGTTTAAGGCTCCCCAAATAAACATCAAATCCAAATATAATACATAATTTAGTCAATTCACCATAAAAAACCTATGTAATTGGAATCTACAAATTCAAATGATCATATCTTCCCCAAATAAATTCAAATTTGAAACACAACAACCAAATTGAATGCATTGAATTTTCATATTCGAATAACTAAATAAGAGGTAAAGTAGCCAACGACGTTCACAATTATTCTCCTCTGTGAATTACTAGAGTGAATAAATATTTTTTGCAAACTACAAAGCATCAAAAAGCATCCTCTGCACATTCCTCAAATATCCACAGTTTTTCAAGTAGGTACATTATACATTCTACTTAAAGTTGCTTTCATGAACTATCCATTTAACAATTATATTCTTGCAATTTCTATTTATATGTTATAAGTAAATGAGGGTGTTTTTTGGTCATGGGTTATTCCTTACAAACCCCATTTACAAATTCTGTAAACCGTGTGTTCGTTTACTATTTTTGGTTATTTCTTAGGGTTTATATTTTGTGTGTCTTGGTCATTCATCACATCAATTAAAGCATGATTAACCACCCTTTTTATATATCTCAATTAATTTCTAGAATTCTCCTTTATATCAAAAAAGTGTACACATCAGCTTGCATTTTTATTATATATATATGTATATATGTGTGTATATATGGGTATTACACATAAAAAACATATATACACATATATATACATATACATATGTACACACATAGATATATATATATATATATATACATTTGAATACCACTATCTTCTTTGGTGTGATTAAGAAATTATGCTCATGAAACCCTTGTTTGATTTTTTTGGCATATATCTAGAACCTCATAAAATGGGGGATGAGTGCTATCGTATGGCTTAGGACATAGAGCACACCCACTTTTAGCTATTCCACTCAAGAATAACCCCAGAGATCTCAATACAAAAGAGAGAGATCTTGCAATAGGGTTGTCCAAGGGGCCAATTATAAACTAATGAGGGGTTCACCACCAAGTAAGAAATTGGAAAGAAAAATGCAATGCAAGATGCAACACTAAACCCTAATTCACTGTAATGACCTACAAAATGACCTAGAAATGTAAGTGAAACAAAATATAAAGTTGTAAGATGGACTCTGTACACCTGGAATTTCGGAGATGACTGGAAGGAGTTTTGAAATATTGGAAAATTTGACTTTAATGATGAGTGGGACTCATTCGCCAAGTTGGGTGAATTAGTCCAAAATCTTGGTTTCTGTGCAGGAACATGAATCTGGCAAATGGGTATTTGAATCTACAAAAATTTGAATTTTGACCAAAAGTGGGACTCATTCGCCAGAAGTGGAAAATCAGTCCAGTTAGGGTTTTCTGAAACTTCAAGGTCTGAATCTACTCTTCTCAGTCTACTCAATTTTCTTCTTAAGGTTTCTAGATCTAAATCTCTGTAAATCAACCTGTAAGTGCTCTTGAATGTTCTCAAATGCTTGATGACAATTTTGAAAAAATTTAGGCACTCTGACAACTTTCTCCAAGCTTTCTCTTCAATGTGTCTTCAATATAAACCTTCAAAACACACACTAAAGAGAGGTAAAATGTTGTTTTGTTAGTGGATAAGGG